>VWYK01035761.1:50891-67104 GCA_013399775.1 Semnornis frantzii
TAAGGGAAGATTTATTTTTAGCATTGGCCTCCCCCGCAGCACCTCCCCCTCAAAGGTGAGCTTTCAGAAGAGTGTAAGAGGGTTTAAAGAGCAAACGGCTCTGCCTCTTTAAACACACACAGCAACCCCCCCCCTGCAAAGGCTGCTCTCAGAAGGCTCCTGGAAGGAGAGCCTGTGCTGGGCTCCCACTCAATGGTGCTGGTGGGTGTGGGATGAATGGAGGGAGGTCTCCAGCACAGCTCCATGGCAATCGATAACAGAAAATGACTCTGAGTGATCATTACAAAAAGCTCCTTTTAAAGCAGGAATAAGGAATCAATATTTCTAGCCAGCAGAACATTTCTGCAAACCCTATTAATAAACCATCTGCATTCTTTCACTTCCAGTTACTCCTGCTGACTTTTCAAGTTGCTTAATGCCACTTGAGGCACCTTCCCAGTCTGTGCCAGCACCCTGAGCAAGGCAGCGACCCAGCACTCCCAGCCAGGCCACTGGGTGCTGGGTCCCAGCCTCTTTTTGCATGGGAAAAGGCAGCAATAAAGCACTTCCCCATGCTTTCAGCACTGCTGGCTTATGCCCCTGCTCCCCTCAGCACTGCCAGTCGGTTTGGAGCTAACCAGAGTTATCCTGACCCACTTCTAGGGCTCCACACCTTGGTCTGCACTCTGAGCAACAGGTGAATGTGCAGACACCCTGCATGGGTGCAGGGCAGCCCTGTGCCACTGCCTGTGCCATCTGTATGGGCTGCATGATGCCAGTCACTGGCCTAAGGGCAAAGGCCTTGGGCTGAATCCAGAGCTCTGAGCTTTACATCTCTAACTTTGCTCTTCAGTGAGTTCCTTTACCTTCTTCACACACTTAGCTCCCCCCAGCCCTTGCTTGGCCACACCAGAGTGGGTGCAGAGGTGCCACAAGCCAGGTCCACACTCCCAGCAGACACAATGGCACAGCTGTGTGCAGCCCTATTGCCTCCAGCCCTCCCACCCCAGGTGTGGCACTGCCAGCCTGCAAGCAGGGCTTGGGAACTGGGCTGCTCATCACGGAGGCCTGAAGGGTCAGCTCTAAGCAGGGTGGTGTCTCCCACAGGCCCTCCACCACTCCCCCAAGCAGGCACAGGTGGGTGTGCAGCCAGCCCAGGCACAGGGGGGCTGGAGGACAAGAAGGGCTGTGCCACCTGGGTGCCAGCAGCCTGCTGGGTGCCAGTGTGCTCATTGTCTTCTGCAAACCATCTGCCCGTTCCTAGGCAACCCCATCGGGGAAATTCCAGGTTTAGACAATTTTCACTTAGGTAACAGAAAGGTTAACTGACTGTAATGGGAGTATTTTAAACAAACCCACCTACTCCTCCCTTCCTGCTGCCAGCCTCCACAGCCTGCATTTACCTCTCCTGCTCACAGCACTCCCGAAGCTGCCAGGCTCAGACGCTGCCAAACCTCTGCTGGCAGCCAGGCTGCCCCCAGCCCTGGCAGCTTGGGAGGGAAATTCTTCTGCAGGTCAGTTGTTGCTACTCTTCTGCCAAGAACAGTTGGGCAGATGGCTGGAGTCAGTGATTCACAGAGTCACACAATGGTTTGGGCTAGAAGGGACCTCGAAGATCATCAAGTTCCAACCCCCTTGCCAGTTCCAACCTCACCAGCTCAGGCTGCTCAAGGCCTCATCCAACCTGGTCTTGAACACCTTCAGGGAAGGGCAACTACAACCTCCCTGGGCAACCTGTGCCAGTGTCTGCCCACCCTCACTCTCAAGAATTTCTTCCTCATCTCCAGCCTAAATCTGCACTCCTCAGGCTTAAAGATCTTAAAGGACTTTTCCAACCAAAACAATCCTATGAAGTGTTTGAATCTTTGCAGGAGCAGAACAGAGAGGGACTGGAGATGGCCTGAGTGGGGAGATCTGTGTGCACTGCCCAGGGGTAGCTATGCAAGCAAAACTGGGACAAGGAATGGGCAGGAGCAGAAGCAGGAGAGGTAGTGAAGAGCCTCATTCTCCAGACATGCCAGCAGGCAGGCACAGCCACCACAGGGCCAGCAGATCCCTCAGCCTCCTCTTCACTGCTGTCAGAGCAGAAAGTCCTCTGGGAGAGAAGCATCCCCCTGAGAGCAGCAGTGAGGACCAGTGTGTCCTCCAGTCAAAGCCATCAACCTCCACAGCCCTGTCCCTGCACACCCTTCAAACTGGAACCCAGAAAGTTCCACCTCAACATGAGGAAAAACTTCTCTGCTGTGAGGGTGCTGGAGCAGGCTGCCCAGAGAGGCTGTGGAGTCTCCTTCTCTGGAGAGATCCCAACCCCATGGGGACATGTTCCTGTGTGACCTGCTCTGGGAGGTCCTGCTCTGGCAGGGGGTTGGACTCGAGGATCTCCAGAGGTCCCTTCTGTGGTGCTGTGCAAAGCACCACTCTGTGAAGTACCCCTGAGAGCCCAGGGACACAGTACAGCCAGCTCCAAACGCTGAGCAGCAGCCTCCACCCCACACAGCAGCTCCACACCATCCTCTGAGGCTGCCCTTTGCCTGGCTGTTAGCAGAGGGGCACTGCCCAGGAGCACCCAACCCAATGTCCCCAGCTGCCTGAGGTCACCCACAGCTCTGTCACTGCACCCAGAGCCACCTCCTCCTCTGGGTTCCTCACGGCTGCAAACGCCAGGGTGGCTTTGGCTGCAGCTCACCCTGCTGCCAGCCCTGGGGAGCAACCCAGCCTGGCTCGAGGGACAGTCACCAGGAGAATGGCCTTTGGCTTAGCACCCTCAGCACCAACAACCCAGCCACCAGCTACTGCAGCCACAGACCAGCTACTGCTGCTTGCCCAGCCGAGGAGTGCCACAGCGCCAGGATGCCAAGGCAGCGGCAGCCACACTGAGCTGGCATTTAAAGGGGAAGAAAAAGTCACCAGCAGGAAAGAGAAAGCATTCCTAAGCCTTTGGAAACAACTGAACACCATGGGGAGGGCAAACCCAGCACAGTCTGTCCCCCTGAGGGGGTGATGTGAAGGACGTGGGACCAGGAGCAGCAGCCTCACTCTGCCACCCCTTGGGAAGGGGCTGCCTGATCCCAGCGCCCACAGCATGCCCTGGGTGGATCCTCACAGTCCCCAGCAGTGGGCTGGGCTGGTGCCTCCTCACCAAGAGATGCAGCAAGAGCTGAGAGCTAAGGGGCCAGGCTGCTCTGCTGCAAGGAGCCAGCCCTGTCCTCCTGAGGAACAGGATGGAGCTGGCTGTGCCCATCCTGCAGCTGCGGTTAGCAGCAAGGTGCCTGGGGGCACCACACATGGGGGCAAAGCAGGACACACACCAGGGCTCCTCCAAGAGCTGGGCTTAGGAGTCTGTGCTCAGCTCTCTGCTGGGTCACCCCCAAGAGCCTGCCCAGTGTGGGTGCTTTGGACACCCACTTGGATCTCACACCACCTTCCAGAAGCATTTCTGCACATCTTAATAACTTGCAGATTTTTTCCACCTGCCCTGCACGTGGGATGTGCTTCACTCTCAGCAGCCTCACAAAGAAAGTTCTAACTCCAAGGCTTAACAAAAAAGGTAAGGAAACTAAAATTCCCTGTTTTGGTTTAGTCTGGTGTGGAGAATAAGCCTTACACTGGGGTACTCTGGGGTCAAGCTGAGCTGTCAAAGCCAGGAGAACCCAGGAGGACTGAGCTGGAAGTGGAAGGCCTCTTACCCCCAGGCCAGCAGGGCAGGCTGTCAGCAGCAGCAGGTCCCCAAGCCCCTGTGGGCAGCAGCCTCCCAGGGCAGGCAGAGCTGTGCTGAGCAGAGCAGATCACACACAGGCACCACACACCAAGCCTGCACCACCTGGGCTCAGGGCAGCTTTGTCCTGCCACAGTTGGTGGAGACTCACCAGGTGACTCCTGCCATGGCAAGCCCAAACCATTGCTTCTGTAACAGGCCCCTGCTGCTCCAGCCCTGCTGGGAGGGCAGGGCCACAGCAGGCAACAGAAGGCTCCCAGATAGGTATAAAAAAGCACTGGACCAGAAGTGAGTGGGGCCAGAGGATGCCACATCCTCAGACAGGACAGGCAGGCTGACAGCTGTGGGTGAGCAGGAGGCTGCCAGAGTTCCTTGCCACTCATCAATTCAGAGTGTCCCCAAACCAGCTGCTGCCACCCAGTGCTGGGCAGCTCCTTCTTGCGCTGTGCAGGCTGCAGAGCCTGGTAAGCAGCATGGCAGGCAGAACCCCCAAGACACCAGCTGGAGAGGCAGCAGGATCATTCAGGAGGCCCAACACATCTGGGGGCTGACCTCTGCCTTTCCTGGTGTCCAGCTGGGCTTCCCAGAATGCCTGTGCAGGGCTGGAGGTGGTTTGCTGGCTGCATGCTGTGCTGCCACAGCTCCCAGCTAAGGCAGGAACCTCGGACACTGGTGGGGCTGTGCCACTCCTGCCTTCTGCACAGGTTGCACACTTCAGTTCTCTCCAGGGGTGGAGATGCCTTGAACCATAAAGGTTCTGGATGAAAATCCAGCAGCACCTGCTGTGTGGCACACATCTACAGCAGCACCAGTCTGGGGAGTGGCAGCAACACCAAAAACCCCTCACCACCAAGTCCTACCAACCTCACCAGGAGAGAGCAGCAGCCACGGGTGCTGCGCAACCTCAAAGCTTACTTCAAACCAGTTGAACATCTCTGTCAGCTGCTCCAAGTCTGACCTGAGATGCTGACTGGCTCAGCTCACTGCCCTGCTCTCCAGGCCTGTCCCACCATGGCCATGACAGGAGTGACTCCAGCACAGTGGCATCCAGAGGAAAATGAAGGACTCCACCACGTTTCTGCTCCCCCCAGCACCCCCGCAGCAAAGCAGGACACAATTCAGGGGAGAGCTCCTTTGGGGTTCACCTCTTGCCCCTCCTGCAGTGTTTGGAGAGCATCTCTGCCCCCCTGTGCCAGTTCCAGGCTTCCTTTATTAAAGCCTTCCCTGGCATTTTCTTTTCCCTTTCACACTGCTCCCTTAATATCACATTTGACATTCTAAGCTTTACAGATGGCAACAGAAGCAGAACGAGGGAGCTAAAAATAACCTCCCAGGGAGCCAAGATGGCTAGAAATAGACTGGAGAGCAGCAGCAGCAGCAGCCCTGCTGCCCTGCACCTGCCCCTGCCCTGGGGAATGGCAGTGCAGAGGGCAAAGAGCAAAGACCAAGGCCAGTCTGTACCCATGGAGCTGCAGGGGTCACAGAGGAGCAGCTCAGGTCTGGGGTAGGAATGGGAGTAAAGATGGGGATGAGATGGGCACAGGGCTGGGAGCAGGGACAGGGGTGAGGATGGGGTCCTTGTCCCAGCTCACTGAGCAGCTGCAGAGCTACTGCCTCGAGCTGGGGCTGCAGGAACCTGTCCCCTCCACGGCCCAGGCCAGGGCCCCAGCAGGGCTCTGCCAGCAGCTGGCTCAGGCTTTACAGCACAGGAGAGCAGCTCAGTGAGTTCTCCATGGGACAGCAATGTGGCCCCATGACCAAGGAGGACAATGGTCTCCTGGGGTGCATCAAGGAAAGTGTGTCCAACAGGTCTGGGGAGGTTCTCCTCCCCCTCTGCTCTATATGGTGAGACCATATCTGGGGTATTGTGTCCAGTTCTGGGCTCCCCAGTTCAAGAGGGACAGGGAAATACTGGAGAGGGTCCAAGAGAGGCTTTGGGGATGCTGCAGGGCCTGGAGCATGTCTGAGGAGAAGAGGCTGAGAGCCCTGGGGCTGTTCAGCCTGGAGAGGAGAATGCTGAGGGGACCTGATCAATGTCTATAAATACCTTAAGGGTGGGGGTCAAGAAGAAGGGGCCAGGCTCATTCCAGTGGTGCCCTGTGACAGGCCAAGGGGCAATGGATACAAACTGGAACCCAGGAAATTCCATCTTGATGTGAGGAGAAAATCCTCTAGTGTGAGGGTGCTGGAACCCTGGAGCAGGCTGCACAAGGAGGTTGTGGAGTCTCCTTCTCTGTGGACATTCCAACCCCACCTGGACATGCTCCTGTGCATCCTGCTCTGGGAGACCTTGCTCTGCCTGGGAGGCTGGGCCAGGTCATCTCCAGAGCTCCCTTCTGTCCCCTGTGAATGAGGCCCCCCCACAAGCCACAGGTCTCTCAGCTGAGGTGTCCCTGGCGGCAGGCAGGAGAGCCCAGCAGCAGGAGGAGGCTGGGGAAGCAGCGAGATGCTTGGGCAGGGCAAAGCCCATGGCACCCACCTGAGATGGAGCAAGAAGCTTCCTGCAGGACAAGGGGAACTGCCCCAGCCTTGCTCTCCCATCCCACCACCCAGTGCACCAAGGGGCCCCTCACTTCTCTTTCAGATGCATATTGCAGGAAGGAACAATCTGAGGAATATTATTTCAGTGCCCTGGGAAAAATTAGCAAGTCAAATATTGAATCAGGCCTCCAGCATATGCCAAGGAGATTGCTTTGATCTTATCCACACTAAAAGCTCTATTATTGAATTTAAAGTCTGTGAACACAAATCAGACCAATGCACAATGCACATCTGAATGCACTTCGGAGAAGCAAAACTTGTTTTGACAAAGGGAAAAAGAATATTTTAGCTGAAAATATCAAAGCTGCTGCAGCAACTGAAACCCAAATGCCTCTGCTCAGTGGCTCTCCTGACAGGACAAGCCACAACCTGGGACTTCACTGCCACTTAGCAGAAACTTCACCCAGATCTGGCTCCTGGGCTGAGCTTGGGTGGAAAGTGATTGCAGCTTGATGGCAGAGCCACAACATCCCAGGGGACATGGCCTAGCAGGCAGCAGCAAGGTCAGAGGAGCAGCAGGACTCAGGAGCCAGTGTAGCTGTTGGGGAGCAGAGGGCCTGGGACAGCTACCCCAGACCTCCTCCCCCCTGAAAACCTCTGCTGCAGCTGCTCAGTGGCTGCCATGGCTCTGCCTAAGGGCAGGGAGGAGAAGCAGCACAGACTGAGAATGGCTCAGGGTGGAAGGGACCTCAGAGGTCATCTCCTCTAAACTCCCCACCACGGGCAGGGACAGCCTGGCCTTGAACACCCCCAGGCAGGGGGCAGCCACAGCCTCCCTGGGCAGCCTGTGCCAGACTCTCCCCACTCTCCTACTGAGGAACTCCTTCCTCAGCTCCAAACCTCTTATGCTATTGCTAGAAGGGCTTCTCCAAGGCTGGCCAAGGAGCTGACCAGGCTGAGGGCCAGAGGGCAGCTGCCTGAGCCTGCAGCTGCTTTGCTCCCAGGGGGCATGGGGCAGGGACTGTGGTCAGGGCTCAGCACCCTCCCACGACAGCACTGCCAGGAACCCAAAGGACCTCAGGCAGAGGTTTGTGCCCCAGGGCCAGCACCCAGGCATGGCACACATCTGTGACAGAGGGTGAGAGAGTCCTGCAGTGGGCCAAGAGCAGCTTACCATTTTGTTGTTGATCTCGTGGAAGTGGATCTCACAGACCTTTTCCACCACGTCCTCGTTCTCAAAGGTGACGAAGCCAAAGCCTGCTCAGTAGAGACACAAAGAACGGGGAGAGGGGGGAAGGAAAATATCAGTGAAGTGAAATGAGCTCATCCTAACCAAGCTCCACTCAGCCCCTGGGGCCTGGGAACCTTTCATGTAGATAGGCAGAGGTAAAGACAGCTGCTGGCTGTGGGGCTGCTGCCCATGGAGCTGCTGCCCAAGGAGCTGCTGTCTAAATACTGCTGCCCATGGAGCTGCTGCCCATGGAGTTGCTGCTGAAGGTATCACAACCTCGTGGAGCCAAGAAGCATCACCTCAGGGAAAATGAACATGGTTTTGCTCCAGCTCTTCCATAGGATTTAATGGAGAACTAAAATCTCCTCATGGATTTTTGGATCCATGCTGCAGAATTTAATGCCCAGTTACACCCCAGTTACACCATGGCTCAGGAGCTACAATAAGGTTGTATTTTCTGTTACACCTTATAGGTTCTGCAGAGTAATCTCTACACAACCCAATTACATCCCTATGGCACCTTATTGATTTTACCTCCTCTTTAATTCCACCAGACCTCTCCATTAGGGCTGACTCATTACACCACCCAAAAATATAAAAATCTGGGAAGACAGAAGAAGATTCCTCATTTATCCTTGGAGAGGAGAAAAAAACAAAGCCAGGCCAGCAGTGCTTCCCCAAAGAGCCAGCAGCACTCGGTGCTTCCCTGCCCTCGGAGCAAACACCAAACCAGGCTCCGGAGGTGCTTATTTGTCCCTTTCTTCCTGAATTGCTTCCTCTAATGCCTCATCAGGACATCCTGAGGCCTCCAGAAACCATTACACTTAAGGCCTCTGATCTAATCATTCCTCTCTCCTCTGCTGCTGCTTCAAAGCTGGGTCAGGGCCGTTTGATGCCTGCTGCCTTGCCTGGAGCTCTGCACTGAGGTTGCTCTGCTGGGGCCACACCAAAGCGATCTGGCAGCCCCCCCCCCGGCTACACACAGCCAAGTTCCTGCTCCCTCCTTACAGGGGAAAGGAAGAGCAAGCTGACAAAGGGAAACTGACCCAATGTGCTCCATCTTCTGGCAAAGCTTGGTGGGTCAGCACTGGCACCAGCTAAGGGGAGCTGGCAAATGTAACAGGAGGATGAACTTCATCCCTCGGAGCACACAAACTGCTGGGCTCAGCGCTGGGATGTCCTCACCACCCCAGAGCCAGAGCAGGGCTGGGGCATCCCCAGCAGCAGCCTTGCCCGTGCTGGGGTGATGCAAGAGGGGAAGCCAACACTGCCTGCTGATATTTCCCATCAACAGCTCTGCCCTCTGACCAGCCCTGCTCAGCCCTGCAAGGCAATAAAGCCTTCGGTGACTCCAAAGGAGCTGGCTCCTGCCTGCCACCAGCCCTGTGTGCATCCCAGCTCCTGCCACCAGCCCTGTGTGCATCCCAGCTCCTGCCTGCCACCAGCCCTGTGTGCATCCCAGCTCCTGCCTGCCACCAGCCCTGTTTGCATCTCAGCTCCTGGGAGCTTGTGAAGACTGTGCCAAAGCCTCACCTCAAACCTGCTCTGCTACTGATGCTCCTCATCTGCAGTCTGCACCTTCCAGCTCCCTGCCAACAGCAGTTGGTGGGATGGTGGTGCCCCCTCCAGCTTACTTCTCTAGGTGACCCTGCCTTGGCAGGGGGTTGGACTGGACGATCTCCAGAGGTCCCTTCCAACCTCTTTCATTCTCTGAACACAATTTCACTTTGCACTTAACTCACATCACAGCTTGAAGTCCTTTACTTAAATCTTTCATCTGCCTTCTAAACGACTCCAACCCACCTTCAGCAGACCTGCAGTTAAAGCTAAACTGCTGGTGGTTAACTGGCTGAAGGTGGGATCCCAGGGGCCTGCAGCTGGCTGTGCCCAGCAATTATGGGAGCTGGGGGCAGCCTGCAGCCAAAGGACCACTCCGGGTCTGCAAGCCATTAATTGTCTGAGCACCAGCAACATCTTCATCATTAGGAACTCATTAGTGAGTGCTGCAGTTGAGGATTTCTCTTTCAACTTTTGTCAGGTCTGGCTGCCAGGATGGAGGCAAGAGAGGGAATTCAGGAGATTAGGCTTAATGTGCACAGCACCAGGAGAAAGCTCACTGCAGTCATTACACACTTGGACTAGGAAACAACTTCCCCATTCTCATCCCACTCCATATGGCTCAGAGCCTTATCAAGACATCCTTTGTCTGATTAAATCAGAGCCACCCAGCTTTCTGCATTTGCAGATCTCATACCCAGACTAAAATGACAATCCCGAGGTGCCAACACTCATTTGCAGGTTTGTAGCAGATCTGTGTCACACCACACAGGCCAGGCTGGCTTGGCAAGAAAGAACAGACACCAGTGGGGCTGGAAGAACACCCAGCAGCAGCGTGGATCCTTCCTCTCTGGGGCAGCAGATGGGCAGGGTGGGCAGCTCCAGTGGCATGGGGGCTTGTGAGTTCCATGCCAGAGTCCAACAGAGCAGCTGAAGGCTCCCAGAGTTTTACCTTTATAGAATCACTGAATGGGTTGGGTTGGAGAGGATCCTAAAGGTCATCCAGCTCCAAGCCCCTGCCAAGGGCAGGGACACCTCCACCAGCCCAGGCTGCTCCAGGCCTCACCCAGCCTGGCCTTGGACACCTGCAGGGAGGGACATCCACAGCCTCCCTGGGCAGCCTGTGCCAGTGTCTCACCACCTTTATGATGATCAACAACTTTACCTCAGTGGGCAGGAACCAGAGGATTTGAACCTGCACAGACAGAGGCACTTAAAACCCACAGGAGATGAACAGCCCCCAGGAGCCCAAGAGACTGGGGCTGGGCAGCCTGGGGAAAAGGAGGCTGAGGGGAGAGCTTCTTGCTCCCTACAACACCCTGAAGGAAGGCTGGAGCCAGGTGGAGTTGGTCTCTTCCCCCAAGCAAGAAGTGAGAGAAAATGGCCTCGAGTTGCCCCAGGGGAGGTTCAGGCTGGACATGAGGAACAATTCCCTTCCCAAGAGGGCTGCCCTGGGCAGTGGTGGAGTCCTCATCCCTGCAGGGCTTTCAAAGCTGTGGAGAAGTGGTGCTGAGGGATGTGGTTTAGTGCTTGGGTTAAGGCTTGGACTTGATCTTAAAGCTCCCTTCCAACCAACCACCTCCAGGACTATACCCAGGGCTCAACCCTTCACCCCGAGGGGAAGTGAGGTCCTGCGGTGGGTTCCCTGAGTCACCAGATTCCAGCCTGCCAGAGCTGCACAGGCACATCCCTGCCCTCTCAGCCTGCAGACTGAACAAGCTCTGCACTCACCCAAACCTCCCTGGCCCTGCCAGACAATGAGTTCTGCTGAGAGGTACCAGGAGTCAACAGACAAAAAAAAAAAAAAATAAAGCTTCTTGCAAAGTGCATGAGGAAGATTAACAGAAAACAAAGCAGGCAGCTCCTGGGGTGACAGCAATAGGGCTGCAGTTGTCAAGCAGCACCCATTTCCCACTGAAATTACACCCAGCCCTCTGAATGCAGCTATTATTGGGAGCTAACAAGCTCCATTTGAGAGATAAGCATTTAACAGAGCCACACGGTTGGGGCTTTTTATTCAAATGAATAAAACCTGAATATTCATTGGAATAATCTTCTCTGGAAAAGAAAAGACAAAGAAGGAGGGAGGAAAAGACCCTGGAAAAGGCAAACAGATTGCCCCCCCCTCCCCAGCCAGGCTCTGAGCCAAGAGGGATCACTGAAGGAAGCTGAGAGGGATCCACACCTCCAGGTGAAGAATCCCTCCTGCAGCAGCTGCTCAAGACTCAGCATCTCACTCGGAGCATCCCACTCTGGTCAGCTGCCACTGACAGGCTCCAAAGGTTCTCCTCAAGTCTTGGAAGCCAGGACCAGCCTGGACCTAACTGGGAGAAGGTTTGTGGAATGGGCAACATCCAGACCATGTGGAGCTCCAGAAAGGTACTGGGGATGCTCTGGACAAAGGAAGGAGATCACAGAACCAGAGAATGGGTTGGGTTGGAAGGGACCCTAAAGCCCCTCCAGTTCCAACCCCCTGCCATGGGCAGGGACACCTCCACCAGCAGAGGCTGCTCAAGGCCTCACTCAGCCTGGCCTAGAAGACCTCCAGGGAGGGGGCAGCCACAGCCTGCCTGGGCAGCCTGTGCCAGGAAGCAGCTGCCTGCAGTGAAGTGAAAGCAGTGGGAGGCACTGGGCAGCCCTGCAGGGCAGGGACCTTCGGGAGGGCTGTGACAGGAGGGGAGGATTTTTCACCAGCAAACAAGGGCAGAGCTGGCAAAAACCATCTCATGATAGTCTCAAACATCCAAATAACTCTGAGTTCCCCTGGAAGCCTTCCCAACGTGCCCATGGATGCCAGCCCAGACACTGATGTCCAGCAGCAGGGGATACATCCTGCCTCAGCACACCCAAAAGCCTCCTTTGATCCAGAGCCCTGCTCAGCCAAGAGAGCTGCCCAGAGCCATGGGTGGATGACTCCATGCAGCAAGGCAGAGCTCTGCTGCAGGCTTCCAGCAAGAGGAGAAACAACATGGAGAGAAAAGTGACTGAGAGCATAGCAAGATGGAAGTGAGTTCAGAGAGCAGCAGGAGTGAGTCAGGTGAAGCTGACCGGCAGACCCCTGTGCCAGTGCCCTGCCTGCTGCAGCTGGGGCTCTCCTCACAGCCACCCAACCTACTGCACACCCTGGAGAGGTCTGATGTTGAGCCCAGGACAGGAGCTGGGATGACAGCACTGCTGCTACCGGACATGGCTCCCTGCCCCTGCTGGCTGCCAGCAGCTCTGCCCCAGCCCTGTGCCCTCCATGCAGTGACCTGCAGCACAGGCTGAGCACCTCACTGGGCAGCAGAATCTCACCCAAGACCCTCACCAGGTTCAAGGCCTGGCTCTTCCCAGTCCCTGCAGGCACTAGGACAAGGTGACCACATCCCACAGCCCAGAGGCTAAACCCAGGCTAATGCTGGGGTTAGCCCCTGAAGGCCTCTGATGAGCAAACTTGGACCTGTGCTGCCCTCGTTAACATGGGCTCAGCCTCCCCTCATGCAGGGAAATGCTCCCATGGAACTGCCCTGCTCCAGCCTCCCACCCCAGCCACCACGGTGCTGGGTCCCAGGGGGTCTGTGCTCCTCCCATCCCCAGCTTGAGCCCTGCTGCAGCACACAGCATGGTGATGAGGACATCTCAGTGCAGCCTGCACTGCCCTGTTGGTCAGGTCACAGTACCTGCCCTGCCCATTCACCTTCCCTCCAAGCCTCTTTTCTCCTCAGTTCTACCTTACTCAAGCTGTGAAAGAGAGAAAGGTTCAGACCTAAGCACCTGACTCCTTGTTTGTACCAAGAGCTCTGGCAGCTGGTCCTGCAAACTCTAACAAAATGCCTTTCAGAGGGGGCAGAAGCAAACCCCTGCCGGGTGCTGAGGCAGGGCCAGCAGACAGGCAGCGCCAGGGCAGCAGAGCCTCTGCCAATTAATTCTTCCCCTCCTTGACAAACGAGCCCCACTCCATCCATTAATAACAAGGGAAGAAAGAGGAAAAGTTGGCACTAGTTTAATTTATTTTCTCAACTTGCCTGCTCATATTTCTCCCAGTTGCAAAGCTTGCTGGTGCTGCTGGGAATTGCAAGTGGCTCCCACCCAGTCGATGCAGAGATTGGTGTGAATCAATAGCACTCGGCCTGATTCGCACAGCCCCTGGCAGCAGAGGGGGGGAAAAGTTACTTGGTAAGCTGCAGCACATCCCAGACTGCCAAGCTGCCCTGTAAAACTAATAATCATCATCAGAATAAAATAATAACAACAATACGAAAGCCTGCAGGAGAGGGGCAGAGGGGGAGCTGCAGCCAAGTCCTGTCACTGCTGTCACCGAGTCCTGTCTGTGCCAACAGCATGACCCAGCTGGGATGTTCCTGCTGCTCAGAGGGGGACCCAGGGATGCTTCTCACCTCTTGCTCTCTGCAAAGGTCACTCAAGTCATTACCCTGAGAGCCTGGGAACGACCTGGGGGTTTCACCCCCACCTCTGGGAGAAGCCATTTCTATGTTAGCACCAGGACCCAACAGCCAGGACTCAAACACTTTGCTGCTTTCTTATGCTGCATCTTTGGAGGAGTCACTTAAACCTTTCTCCTGCTCCAGATCCCACATTCCATCCCCAGCACTTCCCAGTCCCCTCTCACAGTTTTCATCTGACAAACTGCAGCTCAGCTCCCTAAGGAACAACAGTCACAGAAACACAGCATGTGCCAGGTTGGAAGGGACCCACGAAGGGGTCCAACCCCCTGCACTCAGCAGGGACATCTCCACCCAGAGCAGGCTGCCCAGGGACACAGCAAGGCTGATCTTGAATGTCTCCAGGGATGGGACCTGAAACATCCCTGGGCAGCCTGTGCCAGGCTCTCACCACCCTCACTGTGCAGAACTTCCTCCTGATGTCCAACCTAACTCCCCCCTGCTCCAATCCTCTCATCCTATGCCCACAGGCCCTTCTGAACAGTCCCTCCCCAGCCTTCCTGTAGCCCCCTTCAGATACTGAAATGCAGCTCTGAGGTCTCCCTGGAGATCTCTTCTCCAGGCTGAGCAGCCCCAACCCTCAGCCTGCCCTCGCAGCAGAGGTTCTCCATTGCCCTGCTCACCCCTGTGGCCCTGGCAGAAGGAGGAAGGACACAAGGACCTCTCTCAGTTGACCCATTTTGACCAAAGATTTCCAGGGTGGAGGATTTCCAAGCTACCTCCTCCCCCACAGGCAGAGCTGGGATGCAGCTTCTGGCCCAAGCCCTCCTGATCACAGCAGTGCTGGGCAGGGAACCCCCAGCACACGTCACAGACCACACTGATGGAGGCACTGCCTGAGCTCTCCCTGATGAATTTTTCATAACAACAAATCTTGATTAAAATTTTATTCTCTGAAGGTCCTGAAAGCCAAGCAGAGCTCTGAGCCCAGGCTGGCTGAGGCACACATGCTGCATGGAGCCTGTCTCAGTGCCAGCTTTATCACCCTGCTCATTGAGAGCAGCCACTGAGGCACTCACAAACAGAAGCATTGGTGGTGACCCAGGAGGACCCCCCCGTGGGGGACATGCTGACCATGGCAAGTTTCACACTGCAAAGTGCTACACAGGAGCCCTCCAAGACTCAGTTTCTCTCTGTTGGAGACACCAAGTCCCAACAGCAGCATTTTTGCCAGCAGCTCCAGCATGAAAGCATAGAGCTGAAACCAGAGAGTGGTTTGGGTGGGAAGGGACCTTAAAGCTCCTCCAGCTCCAAGCCCCTGCCATGGGCAGGGACACTTCCACCAGCCCAGGCTGCTCCAGGCCTCGCCCAGCCTGGCCTTAGATACCTTCAGGGAGGGGGCAGCCAGAGCCTCCCTGGGCAGCCTGTGCCAGTGTTTGCCCACCCTCACTGCACAGAATCTCTTCCTAATGTCCAGTTTCCATCTCCCTTCCTGCAGCTGCAATCCCTTCCCCACCTCACCCTGTCTCTGTGAGCCCCAAGTGCTGCAGGTGCCCTGCCTCAGCAGGGGCTTGGACTGGATGATTTGGATGATCAGGACAAGGGGCACTGGGTGGGAGCTGAGGCACAGGAGGTTCCATGGGAACCCGAGGAGGGTTTTTTCCCTGTGAGGATGACAGAGCCCTGGCACAGGCTGCCCAGGGGGGTTGTGGAGTCTCCCTCTCTGCCCAGACTCAATTGCTGCCTGGATGTGTTCCTGTGGAATCTGCTCTGGCAGGGAGAGCTGGGCCCAGATGATCCTTCGAAGCCCCTTCCAGCCCCTGACATTCTATGATCCTGTGATCTCCAGAGGTCCCTTCCAACTCCACCATGCTGAGGTTCTGTACCCTGGTCAAGGCTCCCTCACCAGACACCAAAGCTGCTCCCCACACCCCTGCCGTAGCTGCTGCCCTGCCACCTTTATCTCCTTGCCTACAGGCATCAACTCCTCTCTGCCTGTCAATTCCTGCACAGTTTATTACCAAATTTCTAAAATATTACATTTTTTATTATATCCAAACTGCCTTTATTGCATTTGACAATACAGATAATCAGATCCCATATGCTCCCATGCTTTGAAACCGATGTGTGCTGACAGCACTTTGCATTCATGATGCATAATTCCACCCAGGGCTGACAAAGGCAGCAGAGCACCCAGCCTGGTGTCACTGCTTTGGCATGGGGAGGCTGTGGGGGTCTGGAGCCCTTTTTATTTTCCATTTCCTTTTCTTCATTTTAACAGCAGATTGAGGCTGCTGGGAGGAAAGCCGCTTGGCTTGCAGCAGCAATAGGAAATTGGCTGCTTGGATGAGCTGATGAAGGAGATGGCTTCCAAACATTAATAACTGCTGGGGCTGCTCACTGGAATGGTTTCTGTTTGAGACTTGCTGCTGGTGGCACAAAGGAAGTGTGAGGAGAGAGCCTGGGGTGGCCAAACTCCTGCGTGGCTGTGGCCCATAGAATCACAGACTGCCTTGGGTTGGAAGAGACCTTAAAGGTGATCCAGTTCCAAGTCCCTGCCATGGGCAGAGACACCTCCACCAGCCCAGGCTGCTCAGGGCCATGTCCAACTATCCAAAAAAGATGTGAAAAAAGTGAGAGGCTTGGAGCACAAACCTGTGAGGAGCGGCTGGGGGACCTGGGCATGTTCAGCCTGGAGGGAAGGCTCAGGACAGACCTTCTCCCCCTCTGCAAAGCACTTTGCAGTTGGTCTCTTCTCCCACTGAACAAAGATGAGAGGAAATGGCCACAAGCTGCCCCAGGGGAGGTTCAGGTTGGGCATGAGGATCAATTTCTTCCCCCAAAGGTTGTCAAGGCCTGGCCCAGGCT
>VWYK01035762.1:0-20024 GCA_013399775.1 Semnornis frantzii
CACAAGGTATATTAGCATAGTACTTTGTTTCTAATGAGAGCCAAAAAGCATTTAGGGGAAGAGCTAATTATTGGAGATTTTCTCTCTTTTAATAAGGAAGGTCTAACTGAATTTTAGTACTCTGCTCTCAAAATCCCTCAAGCTTTTAATACTGGCTAAAGGGAAAATAAAATGGATTGCAAAAGTTCAGTAGATGTTTCCTGAAAGTCGCCATTGAGTAAAACCCATCAGCTTACTAAGGGATGAGTTCATTTAATCTTGGAATTTGGTGGCACCAGCAGTTTTTTTCTAGTTTTGAAGGTTATTGAACTGATAGCAGAATATGTGTACTACAAAGTCACTATGTTCAGTCTCTTTCTCTACCCCCAGGAGAGGGTGGCATGTTCTGTAACAAAGTCCTGAATACTGACCTGACTGGAAGCTCCTGTAATGTCCATCACAGACTCCTGTGAAAACACTATTGGTTTTCTTAACTTGCTTCAAAGGCTTTTCATTGATTTTAACAACCTACTAATGTTCACATCTGGGTTGTTGAGTAGCTTCCTGCCCAAGTGCTGGTCAAGCCTGTTACACAAGAGTGGTGTGCTTGAGTTAGTCCACGTGCCTGACAGACTTGTACCATTAGAAAAGCAATGATGGAACTGCTGCCTCTGACAAGTCAAGTTCCACTCTGTACCCCTGTGACTTCCTTGGAAATAGGCGTTGGATTGTTAAGGGTCTAAGGTGAATGTCTCATTGAAACCTATTTTCAATCAAGTGCAGTAGCTAAAGGCCAGGTCTCTGGTCAGTAAAAGAGATCTTAATGTGGGAGAATATTGAAGCAACCTTTGTAGAGTTTCCCTTAAGTCAAATAATTTATTGATAAAATGGTTTTAGATCAAAGGAGTAGATTTAGAGTGGATGTTAGGAATAAATTCCACAAGATGGTGAAACACTGGAGCAAGTTGTCCAGGGAGGTAGCTGAGGCCCTATCCCTAAAGATATTCAAGGTCAGGTTCGACAAGGCTTTGGGCAACCTGATCTAGTGGAGGCTGTCCTTGCTGACTTCAGGGAGTTGTACTAGATGACCTATGATTCTATGATTGCTAGTGTAAAGTCAAATACCTGGGGTCCATAATGAAGATACAGGTAATTTGTTCATGGAGAAGAGAGTTGCATTGTTACTAAAGTATTATGATTCACAAGAACAGGTACTCATCTCTTCTGGAAATATTTTTCCTTTTCTGCCCTTCTGCATCTTTTGCTGTTTGCATAGACTGGCTACGCTAATCAGGAGTTAACTATTCTTTAAACAGGATTTCTTATCATCCTGGAAGGGTTCAAAGTAAAGTAGCCACTTTATTAAATATATAGTGACTGTTCTTCCTTATGTTCTCTCTGCTAGCTCCAGCCTAAACATTCCTGATCGGTTGTAGTCTGTTTTTTATTCTTTTATGTTTAATCAAATTCATTTTAGGTTTGGTGACAATGTTAGTAAATAACTCCATATATGTCAAACTGGAAAGCAATTGAAATGACAGCTAACTTGAGCCTAAAGCTATGTATATTTTCACACTCCTATGAAACTCCTGGAAAATGTTGGAATTGATGATGGCATTTTAACTGCCATCAGCTGCTGCACAGTCCTGGAAACCCAGAACAAAATATTATCTACTTTACTGGAATCCTGCTTTGCTTCTGCTTGGAATAAATTCATATTCTGAGAGATGGTCTTCAATTAGTAAGTTTAGTTCTTATATTGTGGTTGAATCATTATTATTGTTTCATTAGTAATTACTGAGTTGTGCTTACTAACTCTTGATAATAATAACTTGCTCTATATTTCTGTATTTGGAGCTTTGGCATTGTAGTAACATTACGATATTAATTCTCTTTATATTACTGCTAGAACCTTATTCTTTCTCTTTCTTTAACAGTAGTTATTTCAGTACTGGGCTCTGTCAGTTTTGGGGTTTTTTTGGGGTTTTTTTTGTCTTTTGCTTAATTGTCCTGACCTGTCTAGACAGAAATTGCAATTACAGTTCCCCAAATATGGAAAATACATTTCTTCCCATCCTCTAACTTCAGGATTTGCTTGAAGTTTTGAAAAAGCAACGTGATCAGAGTTCATTTGCCCCTGCTTTGTGTTTGCTTTCCACAACTGCTTTAGCAGAGGAGTTTACTGGTGTCTGGTGAGTGTGATGGCACCAACTTTCAACAAACGTTTCCGAATATTTTCAGAAAGAGGATTTCCCCTTTGATTGTCCACCTAGGGCTAATAATAGCACTTATTTTGTGGTAAGCCATAATTGTATATTTAACTTAGGCTGCTCATAAAAACTGAATTCAGCTGAAGAATTAATCACAGATCACACTGAGGAATTTGAATTACTCAGGAAAAAAGAACTGTTTTTCTCTGCATCATCCACTGAACAAAATATACATTTGGAATTACGTAATCACCTTTGTGATGTAAATAAAACATGTTAACCCAACAGCTGAAATTGCCACACTCTTTTAGCTTCAATTACTATTTGTAATAATGTATTTAGGAGGAAGTTCTTTCCAGTGAGGGTGGTGAGGCACTGGAACAGGTTGCCCAGGGAGGCTGTGGCTGCTCCCTCCCTGGAAGTGTTCAATGCCAGGTTGGACGAGGCCTTGAGTAACCTGTACTAATGGGAGGTGTCCCTGCCTATGGCAGGGGGTTGGAACTAGATGATCCTTGAGGTCCCTTCCAACCCTACCATTCTATGATTCTATGATTTGCAGTGTTTCCATAGGCTGTAGTTCCTGTAGGTGATCATCTTGTTGCTAAGCCACAAATAAACAAGAGTGGTAGACATAGGAAGAGAATTCGGACTGTGTGAATCCTCCTCTCTTTCTCCACAGTGAGTTCTATTCCCAGCTGCTTTACTAGGTTTCACCTGTGAATGGGAGAGAAAGCAAATAGAAGTCACAAGGACTATTTCCTAGGTTTGAGTGCTTTGCTCAGTGCCCAGCTGCAGTCCTTCAAAGACTCCCATCTCCCTTCTTTGCACTTTCTGTCCTGCTGAGGGGATTTCACGCTGAAGTCTCTTTAGGTATGCTAGACATGTTCCCTTGTGCACCGAGAAACTACAGGAACATCCCATGGGGTAGAAGATCAGAGTGTAACCCCCAGCAAGGGAGCGGAATTAACATCACTTCTCTTTAGCAGTTACCACAGCTCCCTTTTCAGCTCCATGCAGTGTTATCTCAGCACTAACAAACTACAGTCTTTCTCAATTAGCAAGTGAGAAAAATGTGTGGGGCTCTAGTGGCATCTGGCTTATAAGAGTAATTTGTCCTGCTAGAGTCATGTCAGCTGGGGTTTTTCTCCCTTATCTGTGGTACAGTGGAGACCAAAGCGCAGGAGTAACATGTATTTCTTTCTCTGTCTCACTACTGCTGAGCAGCTCTAAGTGTGTTCATGACTGTAGTTTCCCTTTGCTCTTGTGTTATGCCTGGTTTGTGTGGGTTTGTTGAAAGTTGATATTTTCAGTATCTTCAGTTTGGTTTTCCAGTCTGCTGGTTGTTGAAACTAGCACCACTCACACTGAAATCAGTGTAAGTGTTCTTTTTTCCCCCACTGTTTACAGACTACTCCAAACATAGCTCAGTGGGATCCTGGTCTTAACTGAAATTAACTGTCATGCATAGGATTCATTTATCTCTTCACATCCTTCTATCACAGATGTTTGTCCTTTGGCTTGTTCCTTTCCTAATTAATTTTTTATTGTAGTTTGAAACACCTTCTGTCTAACCAATTTCCCCCCCAAATCAAGCAATTCATTTCTTTCTCCTTCACCCAAAGTGATTCCCCAAAACTGAACGTTAGTTGCTACTGTGACCTTTATATTCAGTTGTTTCAGATAAGAGTTGTTAGAAACTTGTTTTGAAGCTATAACTCTTCTAGAGTTATAAACCAGCATGTGCTACGCTGAGTGTTGTTCCTTATTCTGTGTGAAGACTAATGGCTCAGAGTGTGTGATGAGGATGGTGGAGCTCATTTTCCACAATGATGCCCTTATTTTTTTCTAGGGTCACCATTAATTTATAGGTAGTTAACTGAAAAATAGAACAAGTCTAACAAAGGCAGTTCAGGCCAAAACAGCATGACAGGCTACCAGCAATTCTTAAAGCATATAATTTCCTTATTTTCAAGCCGAGTTGTGGAAAGCAAATGCATGGAAAGAAATGAATTTCCCAAAATGACATCTCTGACAAGCATGGAAGATGACTGAAATTGGACTGCTGAAGTTGTTCTGCTTCAGCTGCCTGTCTGATCAATAGGTGCTCCTACCAGATAAGATAAAAGCATTGCTGAACTACAGTTTCCAGTCCGTGTGTACTAGTTAACTTCAATATTCTGAACTGCTAACTCTGTAAAGTACCAGGCCAGGAAAGTCTTGTCAGGAGGCCAAAGGGCTACAGACATGCTTCAGAGGACATGCAGACAGTAGTAAGCTGCAGAATGCACCAAGTGGACAAATGGATAGATTCTGTTTGTAAAAGATCAGTGTAAAAGGGGTGTGTATAATCCCTTTTTCTGTTTTCTGTTTTTTTGCTGCTGCAGAAAGTGCCATTGCGCTTTTATACTGAGTTCTGGGCAGCTTCTCCTTCCAAAGTCAGAGGAGATTAATGGAGAGAAACAAAAAGCATGTGGGGGATAGCACAACAACCTCTGCAAAGTAATTATAATAGCTGTGTGACAACTCATTGATATGCAAGTGCAACTGTTGAAAAGGTGTAAACTCCACAAACAAAAAGAGGATAATTGAACAGCATTAACAGGAAAGCTAATAGAAGGCTGTTGGAAGGAAAAACACTTTAATTCTTCAGTTCTCCAAATTATTCAAGGAAGTATGTAAATTTTGGTTTAGATACTTTGCTGAATTGCTGTAGCTGATTTCCCTCATCGTGTAAATGTCATTATTCCGTTACAGAATTACTTGATGATGCTTTGAGGTGGCTGCCCTGATTCTAGCGGTAGCCCATGCGGGTTAAATAATTTCTGCTTCCCGCTTTTACCCAATAGTGGGGTCTGCTCTTGCTCTTCATATGAGTAAAGGGGAATAACGCAGAGAAGGCACAGCTACTTCCCTTTTCAGCAACAGTGTAACAGCTGTCAGGGATCCTGTCCTTGAGAGAAGAGATCGAATCTGCCTCTTCTCAAGTAAGAATACCAGGAAAATCAATAATACTAGTCAGACCGTCCTAATACCCTTTACTAGCAGGGAAACAAAGGAAAATGTTTTAATTATTTGAATTTTGGTTTTTTCACAGGAAAATAACTTGGAGAACAATGTCCAGTGTTTAGAATCATAGAATCATAGAATGGTAAGGTTGGAAGGGACCTCAAGGATCATCCAGTTCCAACCCCATGCCACCTCCCACTAGAACAGGTCACTCAAGGCCTCGTCCAACCTGGCATTGAACGCCTCCAGGGAGGGAGCAGCCACAGCCTCCCTGGGCAACTTGTTCCAGTGCCTCACCACCCCCACTGGAAAGAACTTCCTCCTGACATCCAGTCTAAATCTCCCCTCTACCAGTTTAAACCCATTGCCCCTCATCCTGTCATTGTAAGACCTTGTCAATAGTCCCTCCCCAGCCTTCCTGTAGGCCCCCTTCAGATACTGGAAGACTACTCTAAGGTCTCCTGGAAACTTTCTCTTCTCCAGGCTGCAGAACCCCAACTCTCTCAGTCTGTCCTCAAAGCAGAGCTGCTGCAGCCCTCTGAGCATCTTTGTGGCCTTCCTCTGGATCCGCTTCAACAGTTCTATGTCCTTCCTATGCTGGGGGCTCCAGAGCTGCACACAATACTCCAGGTGAGGTCTGACAAGCACAGAGTAAAGGGGTTTGTCTGACACTAGAATTTCTGTAGGATACCCAGCAGCAAAAATTGTGTAATACTTTCTAGGAAGTATCTTACAAATTTATATATTTATTTAAAAATATAAATCTGGATTTTGGGTTTTTTTATGGTTTAAAGTCAGAGTTCAGACAGAATCACTTTCTTGTTAGAAGGATTTATGCCATATTTTCCTATCAAAACTTGTCTATTGCTGGAACACATTTCTTGTGCTATGAGTTACTGGGAGTGTGAGGGTGGGAGAGTGATCATTAATTATTTCTCATGTTTTTAATTCAAACTAAGGCCAAATCTTTGTTTTAAACTTGCTGGGTGTTCCATTGGACCACTTTTATTTGTGACTTGCACATGAGCAGCACTGAGTTTTTCTATATGGTGGTATGGAAAGGTCTGGAGTCTCAGAGAATCAGGTGAGAGAAGGGGAATTTCAGGGGTAAAATACATGGATCATAATTAAAGCAGTGCAGAAGGTTATTAAATTTGCCGCATAAGTTTCAGTCTAAATCAGGCAATCCAAACTGAACTTAAGACTCAGAACATACACTTTCTTCTTTGGATTTTTGAGTTACTGGAGTGGAAAAGTGAACTACCTGGTTTTTGAGCATTGATTCAAGATATTTGCATCTCTATTATTTACAAGTAGAAAGCATAAAGCTTGGAAACTAAGACTAAAGATAATAACTGATTGCCTTGCATAGGCATTTCGGCTTTACCGGATCTCCTGCCAGTTGCTAGCTTTGATTTTGTCTTATCTGTCAGAGCCCTTAACAGTTCTTCTGAAGATCTAAAGCGATTGTAAGAAAATCTATTATAATAATTTGCCTAAATTGTGTTTCATAAGAGGCAGAGGGGCTTTAGGTTTACAAAAGGAAATGCTCTGTAATGTTTGCTATTGCTTACACTAAAATTTTTTTTCCCCATGCTGTTGATTAGTTGCACTGTATTTAACCTTCAGAAGCTTAGAGGTTGCCACAGAACTGAGAACAACTTCATTTCTCTGGTCCTGGTACTGTTGTTCTGAGAGTACTTTTCCATTCACTATACAAGGTATCAAAGAACAAAAGCAATAGTAGTAGGGAGCATACTGGAATTCAGAGTTTGTATATGCAGAATTCCCAGTTCAGATTCATGAGTTTCACTTAATGACAGCAAGCTAATATTTAAGAAGGCCGTGAGGCTGTATCATTGGGAAAAAAAAAAATCTTTCCATTATTTCATTTGCTATTAAGATGCAGAAAATAATAAAGAGGAGGAAGTTCTTTCCAGTGAGGGTGGTGAGGCACTGGAACAGGTTGCCCAGGGAGGTTGTGGCTGCTCCCTCCCTGTAAGTGTTCAAGGCCAGGTTGGATGAGGCCTTGAGTGACCTGTACTAGTGGGAGGTGTCCCTGCCTATGGCAGGGGCTTGGAATTAGATGATCCTTGAGGTCCCTTCCAACCTTACCATTCTATGATTCTATGTGTGTGAATCACCGGTTAGATGGTATTGTGACTTGCCTGATAACAGCTTTGCTTTAGGTTGAGATTTCAGAAGACTGAGGTTTGCTATTCCACCCACTGTGCCAGCATTGTATGCAACAAAAATATCTTTTCCTGATGTAGTTTTCTTAGGGAAATAATAAAACTCATAAAACTACTGAAATGCCAGAAAATTTACTCTATTGACATCCCTACAATGGCAAAAGTTGTCACATCCTACAACAAACTATTACTCCCAATGTTCATTTTAGAGTAATAATATACTGAAAATGTAGCTCTAAATGTATTTCTAAAACTAATTTAGAAATAGTAGCTGTGGAGAAGACCTTTGAGAATTAATCTAGATATTTCTAAATCAGAACTCCAAAAAAAAAAGCATTGGAAATATTTGAATTGTCAGCATTCAATAACTAACTTGACTTTAGAATGTGTCCAAATGATCTAATTAATTTAATTAAAGATTGTGTTAATAATTACACTTGGAAATTTGATTGATTACAGAAAACAATCCCAGCTTAATTGAAGAGCTAAGCTTAGGAAGGAGATATTTGCAGAAGGCTGTATGCAGGCACTCTCCTCCTTTCTGCTGAGAAGAATTTGTCACTATTAAAATGTTTTTTACAGCACAAGTTCAAAACTTGACAGCAATAACCTTCGAACTGTATCTACATGAATCATACATTATGACTTCAATGAAAGATGATCTCATGTGAGATTCTTTTGGTCACATTTCAAAGATTTATTCAAAGTATATGAGGTTTTCTAAGAACAAAGGATAAAAGGTTTTATTTTCTAGGATCTGGTTCAATAAATCCCACAGGCTTAAGCATGTCATTGTAAGCCTGGAACTGGACGTCTGCACATAAATGAAATCTTAAAATAATCTTTGCAACAAGCACATTCTTATGTTCTTTGCTGAAGAATGACTTCAGAGAGGTAATTAAAAAGAAACATTTTTCATGAATTAGTGAAGTCCCAAACTGGCAGGAGATTCATGCCTGAGGTTTCTTTTTTATGTCAATTGTGTATCCTCACAATGTTACAGAATAAATATGGCAGAAGAATGCATTTAAAAGTTATACAACAGGTATTTTGTTCATAAGCTTCATGCTCAAAGTATTTCTGTCTCCATTAATTAAGAGTTATTTGCAGCTTCCCAAGAGGTTCTGGTAGGCATTAAGGTGGCTAGCAGCCTTTATCACGTCTCCTGAAACATGTCAGCAACATCATGTATCTAAACTAACATTTCTTAACACAGCATTACTAGGGCTAAACCAAGTTCAAGGATTCTTCAAGTCACTTCTTTTCTGCTCATGTCTGAGAAGAATTTAGGGCAATGCTTATTGTTGTGAATAAGAAATATTCTTAGAATCTGAGCTGCCAGAATCTCCAAAGCACTCACTGTAAACATTTCACTTCTACAGTGACAGCTAAGTGAAGATGCCTTGCTCATTATCCATAAAGAATATGTGGCACAGATGAGCCCAGAATGTAAATTTGTAAGGAAATGGAGAAAATGTAATTCATTTTTCATGCAGAAATGTGGTGGTTTTTTTTCTTGTTTTCCACCCCCCCTTTTTTTTTTCCCTGCTGAAAGATTCATAGAAAATTAATTAGTGGAAATCTAGCAAATATGTTGTGTTGGTAATAGTGTAAAAATACTTTTCAGCACCAAAGCAAATAAGAGAGGCTAGAGTCACTGAGGTTAAATGGAAAATGGGAGGAACAAATAGGTCCTCAGTAAAACTGTTCATTACAGGGTTTTTAAATAAATGAGAGCAATGGGGAGAAACGCAAAAGAAGGATATGTAGTTTCCTGAGTCTGGTATGAAATGTATTAACTATATGTTAAACTTCACTAGAGTTTCAGTAATTTGGGGGTTTGAAGAGAAAAAAATAGTTGCATTCAGTGCATCTTTGTGAGCTGTGTCAGGTAAATACCTGTGTGGACTAACCAAAACTGCAGTCATTTCAATGACAGATTTAATTTTCCTGAAAGATAAGGGATTTACTGCAGTGCAGAGAGGAGCCCATTTGTATACTAGTAGGTAAGTTCAGGCAGCCATGATTTAAGTATCCCAAAACAATAAGAGGCTGGTTGGTATTTCTGGAGTCGTATCCATTATTTACATTGCTAGGCTGGGAGGATATTTGCTGCAATGTCACACTAACCTCCATGAATTCTTGATTGAGAAATAAAAAATTAACAATATGGACTGATGGGAGCACTGGTATGTAAAGGCAAGTAATTTTGAAACAAGCAGAGTGTAAGAAGGCTCTCAGTAACACAAATATACCCCCACAAAAATCTCAGAGGACCATTTAATGCTGTTGGATTTCCACAGAGGATTAATTCCATACATTCCCCCTACCCTTCATGCCTACCCACAGAACCAGGACTTGAGAATGCAGTACCATTTTCTTGGATTTCCACATTTGCTAGATTGTTTACAATTTCCTCAGCCTCTAGAAACAAGGCTCAGATTGATATCTGAGCTATAGTTGATCTCTACCAGGCAATGGCAGGTTACCTTTTAGAGAACAGCCCTAGGAGCTGCTCTTTTCCTGTTCTGTTTGCTCTGGTTAGCGAGAGGTCCGTTTACGCGTCCCTGACTTTGCGGGGTACAGGGATGTTTGTGTAATTCAGCAGAAATGGGCATCCACAGCACTGTAGGCATAACAGCCAACCTAGAGTCAGTGAAATCAAATCACAGGTGACAGCCTCATTTTATTAGACTGTGGAATAATCGTAGTGATTATTCAGAAGAACAAAAGTGAAAAACAGAACTCTTATGTAGTTTGTTTCTTAGTAACAGCTAAAGAGGAGGTTGTCTGTGATGCCAAGGCTCATTCTAAACATTACCACCATTTTATCAGCTACTTCCTTTAGTCTGGTAACCTCAGCCTTGTTTGCTTCCATACAGGTTTTGTTTTAATTTTTCATTTATTCTTGAAATACCACTTGATTTCAGTGGTCAATTGGCCAATCAGTGTTTAAACTGATCACCTCCCTTATGATTTAAGAAATGTCAAAGGGTAAAATGGAGTCAGCGCTATATACGCACAAGTTATGTACAAGGTGGTTTTCCAAGGGCCAAAACAAATTATACTTTTAACATCAATGCATCTTTTGGTACTCCTGTGTGGTCCTGGATCCAGTTTGACTGTAGTTTGGTGCATTCTCTGTAGCTTCAGCAATTCTTCTGTTTGTTTTTATTTTAAAATGGTAATTTATAGTTAAGATCTGCTTTAAGTGAAACTGAACTTACATTGATGGGACTTCTCCCTACAGAATGTGGTTGGGTTTTTATCCTGGTTATTGTCTTAAACTGATACAGCAATGTTCGTTTGGCCTGAATAGATGTAAGGACTTGAATCAAGGTTCACAGGCAACAAAGCTTTTGTTTGCTTTGAAGGAGTCATGCTTAGATTGAGATCTGCGTACAGATCAAGCAGAGATGGTTTAAGCATAAGAAGAATCTTATGCTAAGAGCTTTTAACAGCCCTGTAACAGTTTAAATGGGCTTTCAACTGTGCTGATGTAAAGTCTCCTATTTGGGACCAGAGTGGTGGAAGAATTGCCATTCATTCCCCAGGTACAGTGATTGTTGAGTGTTGACTCAAAATTCTGAATTTTCTCACACATGGCACTCATGTTATGTAACTCACTGTTACGGTACTGAGACCTTTTACATAACTACTTTTATAATAATATCCTTCAAATATTTGCATTATTTGAAAAAAAAAAAAACTTAACTAATACTGACCAAAATTAATAATATTCCTTGTGAGATATTGCTTTATCCTGGTCAAGTGCCTCACTGCTCTCATGCTGTTCTACCCTCAGCTCTTTTTCCAGCACTCAGACATGTTGCTACAAGATTATTAAGAAAGTGTTTATTTCAGTTTAGCATTTGTGCCTTTGCTTTAGGCCATGCATGTTTTTACCACACAAGTGCATCATATCAGCTGTAAAATTCAGTTGCCCTCTCGAGAGAGGCAGAATCAGGCACACTAGGTGAATTGCTGTCTGCATTAATGAATCATCATCCTCTTCCCCAGAACAGTTTGAGGAGAGGTCTCCTTTTGTATCATGTCCAAAAGATCATCGAAACCAGGCTTTAGTGGACTAGATAGGAAATGTTGCCTTACTAAGAATATCCTGACCACAACACACTAATTAAACAAAAATCATGGACCTCAACAGTCTGGGGCCACTGTTGTATGCTATGAGGTGTAGAGAGGAAGAAAAAAATTTGATTTAAAGACGACCCTCACCACAGACATATATGGGCCAAAACTCCATATATTTTACTATTGTACATGACACTGCGTCAGTCCTCCTCTCTCCCAGCCAGCAAGCTGCTGCCTTCTCTACTAATGGTAATCTTTGGAAATATTTATGTCTTTCTGCTATGCAGAGTTTGCCACAATAATCTTGTATCAGTTTAACAGAGTTCTGGATAACCATAACCAGCTCTGAATCCTCCTAGCAAAAAGATGGAAAAATACTTGATTATTCCTCAGTCTGGCAGAGCAGCATGAACTGGAGATATACTCAAGCTGTGAATGTCAGGAATAAATAAGCAGCTTACAAATGGCATTGAAAATGGTTTGTACTGCTGAGAGAAAAAAAAAAAAAAAAGGTTTGGTTTCTTATTGCTCTGCTAGCTTTCAGTTGAGTTTAAAAAAAAGTAGTTTATTTTGATGAAGGTGATACAGAGTAATGGCTTTTGGAAGTGCAGTAGCACTTTTCTTTAAATATTTGCATTTTGGACTGAATTTATTAGACTAGGCTTTTCTGTTCAGCTGATTTTGCCTCACCTCATACAGTGACAAGGGGCAGCTCTATCCTGATGCAGCATAGGAAGGTGCCACTAATATGTTAACATCTGTTCACTACAGCAGAGGTACAACGACCTTGGTGTATCATCATTAATTTCCCCAAAACAAACCATCCAGAACTACTGCTAGTAGAAACAATTTGAAGAACATCAGCATATAGTCAAACTTATTTAGTCTTTGACATTGATCGAGGAGTTGTTGCCTTTGTGGTTGGAACTCATCACGACCACAAAGGCTGGGCCCTTGCCTTCCCCAGGTGGTGCAGAAGTGTTTGTTTGTCCCGCTGGGGACCCTTATACTCACCCCCGCAGAAGGGGGAAATGAGCATCCAGACTTTAGAAAACCTTGGTTAACTTCACAGGCTTCCTTTTTAATCAGAATACATGTGAGCGCTGACAAAGAACTTTGTCTTCATTTCTGTGCCTCGCCGCCTCCAAGCACAGCTGTATGAATAATGTAGGAGGCAACACATCCCTCTGGAATATGGGCATTTATGTACGTACTAGGCTAGCTCTTCAGCTAGTGAGATTGGCTACAGCATAGCCATGCTGATTTCTGTCTGAAATCTGCCTGGATCAGCAGCAGTGTGACCAGCAGGACCAGGGCAGTGATTGTGCCCCATAGTTAGCACGGTGAGGCTGCTGCTTGAATACTGAGTTCAGTTTTGAGCCCCTCACTGCAAAAAGGACATTAAGGTGCTGGAGCATGTCCAGAGAAGGGTAACCAAGCTGGTGAAGTGTCTGGAGAAAACATGGTAAAAAGCAGCTGAGGGAACAGAGGATGTTCAGTCAGGAGAAAAGAAAGCTGGGGGGAGACCTGGTTCTCCACAGCTCCCTAAAACTAGGTTGGAGCCAGTTGGGATTTGATCTCTTGTCCCTAGAAACTAATGACAGAAACAAAAGGAAATGGCCTCAAGTTGCGCCGGGGGAGGTTTAAACTCTTTCCTGAAGAGATGTCAGGCCTTGGAATAGGTTGCCCAGGGAGATGTTTGGAATCACCATGCCTAGAAGTGTTCAAAAAGCATGTAGGCATGGCACTTTGAGACATGTCTAGTGGGCACGGGTAGTGTTTGTCTGACGGTTGGGCTCCACGATCTTAGAGTCTTTTCCAACCTTAATGATTTTGTGATTCCGTCACTGAAGGGCCTGGCCTGGGTACTTTGTGCTGTCTTCCCACACTGCCTCTCAAAGCAGCAAACATCTTTCCAACAATGCCGTTAAAACTGCACTCACGCTGACGGTGGCCTCACTTCTCTGTGAGGAGACTATTCACAAAGCAATGCACTGCTGAGGGGGACTGGGCTGTGCTTCCCTCAGGCCAGGGCCCAGGCTGTGCACTCCAGTCTGTGACCTTGTGATGCACTGAACTCTCACAGCATCTTCACACAGTTTGCACCTGACAACTTACACCAGAGCCCATTTTTGCCTGCTGTGTGACAAACTGCAGGGACACCAAAGGTACTGGCCATTCCCTGGAGCACTGGTGGAGTCTGACTCGGCTTTGGCAGGTTCCAAGAACAGCCCCAAGGCAGAGGGGTGAGGGCACAGGAAGGCCACCCACATTCATTAAACTCCTGGAAGCTGGCAGAGGTGTGGGCTTTCTTGGTGCTTCGAGCCACAGTTCATTGTTAATGGAGTTACTGGGTTAAGTTCATCATCATGTTTGACCTCCTGTTTAGGAGGCTTATGATGTGTGAAAGCCTGGCTGCCAAAGAGGAGTGATGGTGATGCAATTTTAGGGGCTAATGATTCTGCTGACCTAATGTCCTCATCCAGCTGCTTTCTATTACTGTCGCTTAACTGGGACATGGTAGGCTCAAGGGACTGGCTTTATATAATGAGCTAACTGTGCAATTATGGCAGCTACTGCAGGACACTGGAGCTAAATCTATATCATTTTTGCTTCATCATCTATTTTTATAGTATTCTGGCATAATGTGGACGTTCCAAAAAATCGGAGTTTATTGCTCCTAGGTGAAATGAACAGTGCTAATAGCGCTACTGGGCTGTTGTCAGGCAGGGCTGGCAAGGGAATTCTTCCTTAGCTTGCTTTTCACATTGCCCTCTTGCCTCAGTTCATGCGAAAGAAAAATCACCAGAGATTTTTGTGTTTATGTTTATTTTCTAGTTAATTTCCTTCTCACTAAGGTATGAAAGTATGCAGGGAACAATAACATAATTTTTACCAGAATCTGCGGAAAAGCTGTAGTGGCTCAAAAGTTTACTTAGAAATGCTTGATTTTCCTTTAATTTCCAATACAATTTATTGCAGCTATGCTCTGGGATTTTCATAAGCTTCTACTACCTAAGAAGTGCAAACACCTAGTTTTGGGTAACTCATGCAAATTCCAAAGATTATCACAGATTATAATGCAGCAGTGTCTGTGGATATTTTACTAAATATATGGATAAATGAGGCTTAGGTTTACTTCTAAATGGATAGCTACCAAAGTGCATATGTTTTTACCACCTACAAGATCTTGGTACTTTTTATGCTCAACTTATCCATTGACATTTTTGGTCATTATAAGAGTAATGGGATTTATTCCCAATATTAGAGAGAAACCACTTGACAAGTTCCATACAGTACAAATTTCTTTATAAAGATGAACTTAAATTTCAGAGAAAATGGTGTAATTTGGAAACTCCTTTGTAACAGACACTCAAATATATAGCATTTTTCCTAAAGAACATTGTATATGTTGATTAAAACAAATGTTTGTGGGCTTATTTTCCATTTATTTACTTATTTGACAGGGTTTACTCAGATTACCGTACAGAATTTTTTCCCCAACACTTAACCATGATAACTATTCCATAATTTGCTTAACAATTTATATGGAAAAAAAATCAGTTGAAAGGTCTTAAACAGGCAATATCAAGTGAGCATCACTAATACTTTTTTGAACTACTTAAGGGTAGATAAATTTTTCACCAGCAGCTAAAGTCTGTATACTTACGATGTTTCCACAAATTTGAAGTAATCTAGTGCTGTTGTTGATAGCAGTAAGTAAACAGAGCAAAATCTAATTAAAGATACCTATCTATAAAATATGAGTCTTGACTCCACCTGTTCTCTATTCAGCATATTCCATCCATATGCCTTTAATATATTGGAATTTTTTAATGAGCAGTCATGTGTGACAACTGCAGATAGAATATTCTGTTCAGTGTTTTGGAAGACCCGGAGAGCTGGGCCTGCAGTATATTCAAGCAACTTCTCTAATGCGATTCCAGGAGCAAGAGTAGAAGAGAATTTTATGCTCAGAGCTTCTGCAGGACTCAAGATTTCACTAGTTTTAAGCCAAATGAGTTCTCTGCACAGTTTGGTGTATACCCATACAACTACTTATTCAAGCAGAATCGTTATTTGGGGAGAAGCAGAGAGGATGGAGTTGTAGAAACAATGGCCAAGAGCAGAAGCGGAATGGAATAGCTATTTGCTGCAGCAGAGCTGCTTTTGCAATAGCACAAAATGTCCATGGGACTGTGGCCCAACAGAAAATATGGCAGTAAACTGGCTGAGCAGTTGAGTTCAACAGGTAGCTGACCTTTGGGCAAAACCCAAGGGCACTAATAGGCCTTATTCACTCTAAGCAGCCTCATTTGTCCATGGCTCATGTACCACAGTGGAGTTTGAGGCTTATGCACTTCTCTGTATGTATGTGTACATGCATATGTACTTCTTTAGCTGGCTTTAACTACAGATAATTTAAGATCAATATTTAGCTTGTAAAAATGTAGTTATTTCCGTTGCCCAGGAAACGAGACTACACCAAATCTTCTCTTTTCTAGAGTCTCAATTTAGCCAATGTGCCAAACCGAAGGGAGAACTTCCTACAAATGGACCTCTTAGAGCCCTCGCAGCCAGTTTAGAAAAAAAAAAAAAATCAAATACTTTAACAAAGCATAGTGTTTTAGTTGAGAGCTTTGCCTGGACATTAATCACTACAATATTAAGAATACAAATGAAACAAAACAAAACACATGAGTTAGTGTTTTCAGATCAAGTGCCACATTTTGATACTGAGCCACTTTGGAGGATTGCATTTATAACTGGAGGTGCAGGGTTTCTTGGTAGGCTAAGGAGCATGGATATAAATGTGAATTTTCATAGAATCGAAGAATATCTTCAGATACTGGAAGGCTACTATAAGGTCTCCTCCAAGCCTTCTCCTTTCCAGGCCACAGAGCCCCAATTCTTGTAGACTGTCCTCATAGGAGAGCTGCTCCAGCCCTCTCAACGTCTTTGTGGCCCTCCTCTGGACCCCCTCCAACACTTCCATGTCCTTCCTGTGCTGGGGGCTCCAGAACTGCACACAGGACTCCAGGTGGGGTCTGACAAGAGCAGAGTAAAGGGGCAGAATCCCCTCCCTTGCCCTGCTGCCCACACTGCTCTTGATGCAACCCAGGACTCGGTTGCTGTCTGGGCTGCCCTCACCCCACAGGCTTGTGTTGATCTTTTCATCAACCCAGACCTCAAGGTCCTTTTCCTCAGGGCTGCTCTCAGCCATTCACTACCCAGCCTGNGCAACCACCCAGCCAATTCCGTATCCAGTGAGTGGTCCACCCATCAAGCCTGGGTCTTTCTAGTTTGGTGAACCAGGATGTCATGTGAGACTGAGTCAAATGCCTTAGGTCCAGGTAGATTATGTCAGTTGCCCTTCCCTTATCCACTGTCACTGTGACTTCATCATAAAAGGCCACTAAATTTGCCAGGTGTGATTTGCCTTTGCTTTGCTTTCTAGCCTTGTTTTTGGAAAGCAAGGAGGCAAATGAAAGGTAATGAATCATAACTGACTTAGCAAGAAGGTGATATCTGTGGTGTGTATGTTTTTGTATGCTTGTGATGGAGATATTTAAATGTGTTAAAAGAACTCTTTAGATCTATAGCTTTGTTTAACTGTTTAGATCTATAGCTTTGTTTAACTTGATCACCGAACTTGGCTAGCTGTGTTAGATTTGCACATTTCATTGGTGTGGTGCTTTAGGAAGTAAAGTATTACAATATTGGTTTGCTTATTTTTTCTACTCATGTCAGCCTCTAAAGCATTAGAGATGACATTGCAATGCTCCTGAAGGGGTAGGCTTGTTGGTTGGGTTTTTTTTATCATTTCAGAGTGAAACAAGGTTATCGTAGGTAATAGTTCACATAATGAAGTACAGAGGTAATGAAGAATACTTGGCTAAGGCTAGTTTCTTTGCACATCTGTCACAAAATAGCCCCAACAGCTGAAATTCTCTTTGGTTTCATAGACTGTGAGTCATAATCAAAAATAATTTCTGAGTTATGAGGAACCAGGCTAAGAACTGCTAAGAACTGCTCCAGATAAAGGGAAAAAAAGGGGGAAAAAACAATGGGCAATCTGTCCCAGCCCACCAGAGAATTCAGAAATAATAAAAGGTTAGAGCACAATGATGATTAAATTGTAATTTTTAGATCTGCCTAAGCTCAGTGAGACAAACCTTTAAAAGTAGTATTTCACATTTAGTTAGGTAAATGCCAAGCCCAACACAAAACCTTGTCAAATGTCTGCCCTTGTCAGTGCAAATCTTAATTAGTTATCCTGTAGATGTCTTTACTGCATTCATTTCAGGACTGCTTAAGCAATGAGGTACTGGTTAACAGTGAGAGAGAGCGACACAGTCTCTTCCAGAATTCTTTGCTGGTCAGGTTTTTAATGTCTAAGAAATGAAACTTTGTCTTTAAAGAAGAAATGTAACTTGACTCACTGTCTCCTACTTTTCTAATTTTCATGGCAGAGTTTGAATCAAACATGACCTGCACATTCAGCCATGTGTTCCCCTCATTGCTACTCAAAAGTTCACTCATACTGTATGACATGAGTGATACTCATCTTTGTCTTCTAACAGCCCTGCAATAAAATGAGAAGAAACTTACATCCGTCTAAAGCTGTACTATAGCAAAATTGCTGTCCAGAATATCTTGTCTGTCGAAGGAAACAGCTCTCAGGTTATTGCATTCAGTGGCAGAAGAAAAACAAATCAAATCAATTCCATCTTGTCGTTGTCTGTTCCAGTCTTGTTATTTTTTTTTTCTTCTAGGTTTATATGGTTTCTTCATTCTCAAAAGCCTCTTTTCCCAGTATTCCAAAAGAATGATTTTTTTTTTCTTTCCTGCTTTGGAAATACGTTGCCAGTTAATCACAGAAAAGATGCTTACTGAACTGAAAGACTTTGGTTGTAGCTTCTTCAGCAAGTGTTCATGTTACACAGCTCATGTGCTTGCCTTATGTGAGTTTGAAAGGAGATGAGCTAAACATGAGCAGACAGTGAAGGACTTCCATGTTTATTTCTGTTCCTAGACAAGGACTGAAATAACCCTTCTTTCATTCCATAGGAACCTAAGAAGGTAGAATGATCTAAAAGATAAAAACTGCAGGTTTTAAAACATACAGGATTCAAGTTGATATGAGAAGCTGGAAAAAATAAGAAAATAGCTTGTCCAGGAAAACAAATGACAGAAAAAAAGCTTCCCAAGTGGATGGGATGAGATGAGACAGTTCAATGAAATGGCTACTGTCTTTCACACAAGAGATATGTAAGAATCCTGGCTCGTAATGTGTCCCTTTCAATTTTTTCCTCCATTTTTATCTTTGAGATTTTACACAGGGAATTTCATATATGTTTAACACAAAAATGGCCTAAAATGAGGTTTGCAGTTTTGTGGTTTGCAACCTTTCTACATTCAAGAAGGTTTCCTTTATTTCATTCTGATAAAATGCTGACCTGAGATACCTAAAAAATAGCAACTCTTTGGATACTGTTTTGGAATGGCAAATAGTGTCCTTGTAATTAATTCTGGAGAGTAGGAACTGTGCGTGCTTGCTCCTGAAGATAAGACCTTTTTAAATGCTAACAACAGTAAATCTAAAGACTGTTTACTGTACTTTCAGCCTTATCAGCATATCTACATTTTTGTCAGTATTTGTGGGATTTTGTTATGGAGGGGTAATTAATTGATGTGAGATGATTTTCAAAGATTAATATTGTTTATTCAGTATTCAGAACTCTCACCACCCCCACCACTAACTTTAATAATAATTGTTTCTTTGCACAGTCATGGAAACTTTATACAGATAATAACACAGGATCTGGAAATAACTAGTAATAGTAGAACATTAATCGAACGGAAGAGAAGGTTCCTGCTGTCAATATACTGCTTGTGGTCAATATACCACTTGTCCACTAGATGGACTCAAGGAGCTCCTTTCTGCTTATGGCAGAAAGCAATGGGGAATTATGAGAGGCTTTGAGTATTTACTCACAAATATTAATCTCCCAACTCTTGGGGCTAGCTAGAACTTCAGACAGTACCCAAACGTTTTCAGGAATTCTGTTACTGTCTTGTCAGACTCTCAGACTTCTGATTCTTCCCAGGCTTCAGGGTGCTGGGGAAAGGAGACAGTCTCTGACAGACAATCTCAGAAAATACCTGTGTATCTTCAGGACTTCCCATCTTGGCAGGAGACTTTCAGGTGTAGTCAGGATGTCTTGTGATGTGCAATCTCAGCACAATGTCACACTGGCTATGCAGGCTGATCGCATGGAGGCATTTAGAGCCTGTTCCTGGTAAACTGGAGGCAGGCAGTTTCCAGGCAGTTCAGGATGCAATAAGGCAGTAACAAGCAGCAAGCATAGATACAGTGGCAGAGCACATTGTGTCACCCGCTCATCTCCTTTTATCAGTACAGCCTGAGACTAGTGGGGCTTTGGAAACAGAATATTCAATTAGAATGGCAGTTAGCCACGCTTGACCATATTAGGTGAAGCCNAACAGAATATTCAATTAGAATGGCAGTTAGCCACGCTTG
>VWYK01035764.1:5353-22299 GCA_013399775.1 Semnornis frantzii
AAAGCGTGGAAAGGAGGGGGGAAAGCTGTTGGAAGCCACCTCGGTGAGTGACCTCCCGCCGCAGAAGACCGCAGGGGACTGCAGGGAGGTGGCAGCTCGCCCGCCCCGCCTGCAGCGGTCTCGCACAGGGGAGACCCCCTCAGGAACCCCCACACACTGGGGCCGAGCGCAGACGGATCCCTTCCGCCGGGAAAAGCCTATTCCTATAGGATTGGGTAAAATGAGATCTCCTCAGAGACACCCCCTTCAGCGCCTAAAAATCTCGTTGACCAAAACAATCCTCATTAAATTGTGAGAATGACTGCAATTATTTTAGGACAGATGCAGATGTGACAGCAGAGGCTGACCGGGTTGCCTTTTATTGCTGTCTAAATCCAGGAGTTTTGCTCCTTAATCCCTTTCAAGCTTTCTGAGGCATCACAGATTTCTACAACCCCCACCCCCAGACATCACTTGCTCCAACCCCAAATTGTGCTTTTAGCATCAAGTTTTAGCTGCAGAGCTCAGGGCTGGCTGAGAAACACATCTCCCCGGGGTTAATTAGCCTTGAGGAGTAATTATCCTAGGGCTAATTGCAGGGCTGGTATCCCCAGAGCCCTACCCCAAGCCTGGGCAGAGTGGTCAAGGGGCTCAGCTATGCTTGTGGGGGGATTCTAAGTCTGGAAGCAGTTTGGGATTATGGAGCTTTAGGAGCTTTCTGAGATCTTGAGATTGGACAAAACCCCAGAATAAGGTGGGCAGCAGCCCATGGTAAAGGAGTTTGGGCATCCCATCATGTCCCCTCCAGCGTGGACATCACTGTGCTCTATCTTGGATCCCATACAGGGATCCAGTTAGCAGGGACACCAGAGGCACTCTGGAGGAACCCTCTCCTGGGTGGCTGGCATCCTGGAGCATCTCTCAATGTAGGGATGGGTACAGCTCACTGGAAAGAGCCCTTTCTCAGGACTACCCAGCTGAGCTGCCTCCAAATCAGGATACTAGGAACAATTTCTTTGCTGAAAGAGTGGCTGGGCATTGGAACAGGCTGCCCATGGAGGTGGCGGAGTCACTGTCCCTGAAGGTGTTCAAGAACCATGTAGACATGGTACTTTGGGGCATGGCTTCGTGAGCATGGCGTTGCTGGGTTGTCGGTTGGACTTGATGATGTTAGAGGTCTTTTCCAACCTTAACAACTCTGTGATTCTCTGAAATCCTGGCTCCTGGGTGGGTTTTGCAGCAGGACTCAGCAGCAGCCTCTTTCACCACACCTGAGTTGTGACCTAGAGTTCAGCCTCAGGTGTTACCTTCTCTCTACCTACCAGCCTTCAAGTAAGCCCACAAAGCAGAGTGGCTGTAGGGTGTTTGTGGGGTAGGAGAACTCTTGTTACTGGTTTTGTTTTCTCTCCTCCTTCCTTCTCCCAGGTCTGGATCCCCCAACCTGGTTGGGGAGGTGACCTGCTGCCATGGGGGTTAAAGCAGCACTCCCCAGCTATGAGCTGGGGTTCTATGCTCTCGTTGTGACCTGTGCTGTGGTCTACAGTGGCAGTGGCATCTTCGAGGCATCCAGAGGTAATGTTCCTCATCTCATCTCCCTGGAAAGGAAGAATGGCTGTCAGGTGTCTGCTTTTCTAATGTTCAGCACCAGCAGCAGATTGCTTGGGAATCCTTTGCAATGTTCAAAAAGGATTTTTGTCTTTTGTCTGGTTGTCCCCTCATCCTCATTCCCACAGCTCCGAGCAAAAAGCTATGGGATGTCACAGCTCTCCAGCCTGGAACAGGCAACCACCCTGCCTACATGGGGCTGGTACCCACGTTTTTGGTCTACAGGCCCCAAAACCTGAAAAAGTCCCTGGGATGTGCACAGCAAAAAGGCTTTGCTGGACATGTGGGCAGAAGCAGTTGATGTTCCTGACTCCTATGATTTTCTGTGGGAATTTGTCACCTTTTTGGATGGGATGTTTGAGCCCTGATGGCTCATCACTGTGGTGAGGAAGACATCCTGCCTTGCCAAAACCCAAACCCCACTGCCCAAAGCTGCTTCTTTAAAGGGGCAAACAAGAAAGCTGGGGAGCAGGGTGGCATTGTAGTGATAGGATAAGAGGCAATGGCTTCATGTTGGAAGAATGGAGATGTAGACTGGAGGTTATTACGGAATTATTTACAGTGATGGTGATGAGACATTGCAACAGGTTTCCCAGGGAGGTTGTGATTGCCCCTTCCAGGTATTCAACGCCAGGTTGGACAAGGCCTTGAGCAACTTGGTCTAGTGGAAAGTGTCCCTGCCTATGACAGAGGGGTAGGAACTAGATGATCTTTAGGTCCCTTCCAATCCAAACCATTCTCTGATCCTCTCCCCTAACTCTGGTTCTTTTGCAGACAGCATGAACAGGAAGGCTTTTCGGGATGGCATAAAACCAGGCTGGCACTACTTTGGCAGGAAGATGGTAAGCAGAGGAAGGACTTGGTCTTTTCCAGACACTGGTGACATGGCTGGTGCTGACCATTGGAGAAGCAGAGCTACTTTTTTTTCTGCTGCTGACACACTTTTGCAAAGTCCATGTGACTTGTGTTTGTCTCCCTAAAGAACTGGTCAGGAAAGGATCAGCCCTGCAGCACGACTGCTGCTCTGCTTTGTCTGCACCAAGAGCAGCAACCTCTGCATGGCTCTCCTGGGGTTTTATGACCAAGCTAAAGTGCTCAGGAGCCCTTGGGTGTAAAAGGGAAGAAAAGGCTTTGAGATGTGTGGTTTTCCCTCCACAGAATCACAGAATGGTGGGGGTTGGAAGGGACCTCGGGAGATCATCTGATCCAACCCTCCTGCTAAAGCAGGGTCACTCACAGCAGGCTACCCAGGATCACAATGGCCAGGGAGGTTTTGAAAGTCTCTGGAGAAGGAGACTCCACAACCTTTCTGGGCAACCTAGTCCAATGCTCATCACCCTCAAAGTAAAGAAGTTTTCCCTAAGTGAAACCTCCAGACAGGTGTTGGGGCATGAGTGTGAGGGCTCGGGGCAGTAAGGTCTGGTGCTTCCCCTGCAGGATGTGGCTGATTTTGAGTGGGTGATGTGGTTCACCTCATTCAGAAACGTCATCATCTTTGCCCTCTCAGGACATGTCCTCTTTGGCAAGATCTGCTCCATGACGGTGCCACAGGTGAGCCAGCGATGCGGTGGGATGGATTTGAAAGCACCAGGGTGACCTGATAACTGTGGAGGGGGTTGAAAGATGTCCCAGGATAGGGGGAGCAGGGTCAAGGCTTTCTGCAAGCTGACCATGGGTCAGGTCTGCTCTCCCCTGGCAGCACCGGGCTGTGATGTACATGCTGTATGGGATCTCGGCCGTGCTGGGCAGCATGGGGCTTGTCTACCTGATGATCATCCTCTCCCACTGCCTTGTCCTCTACTCCGTCGCTCTGGCCAAGCAGAAGTGGCTCTGCTACGTGGCTGGACTCTGCTGTCTTGCCTCCTTCAAGATGGAGCCATTCAGCTCGTGGCAGGTAGGTCACCTCCAAGGAGGGCTTCTGGGGCACCCTCAATCCCTGGGCACTTTTGGCTACACCAGAGCTCCCACAGAGGTTGGAAGGGAGGGGATTGTTGTGCTGCTGAGCTTGGGAATAATCCCACAATGCTTGTGTCATGTTTTGGTGTCTTCATGTAGGGCCAGAGCTCAGGACACCTGAAATCTTCTTGCTAGACAAAGCAATAGTTTGTTAGCCAGATATGTTCCTGACCCGTGCCTCAGTTTCCCCACCTGTGACACAGAGCTGGGCTGGGTTCAGGAATGCCTATCCCTGTCCGCCACTTCCAAGCTCCTTTGGGATGCAGAGGCCAGCTGGAAAATCAAGCCCCCGTTTCGTCTTTCCAACAGCATTAACTCCAGGGACAATTGGCATCAGAGCAGGATTTGCCTGCTGCCCCAGGGGTTATGTCCTTCACAGAGCAAGGGAGCACAGAAGTGACAATGCTTTGTTTCTCATCCAGAGTGGGTTTGTAACAGGAGCTTTTGATCTTCAAGATGTCCTCTTCTATGGCGGAAGCAGCTTCACTATCATGCGCTGCATGAGCTTTGCTCTGGAGAGCTCTGAGAGGAAAGAGGGCATCTACTCTATCTTTGACCTCCTCAAGTACAACTTCTACCTCCCATTCTTCTTCTTCGGGCCTGTCATGACATTTGACCAGTTCCATGCCCAGGTGAGTGCTGGAGGAGGACCTCTTGCTGTATTTATCTCCTTGGGTTTACTGCCTACAGAGAAGGTGCAAATGGTTGTAGAGCTTGTCATGGCCATCTAGAGTCTGGTCATACCCTGGGTCATACAATGATGCCATGGTTTTTTGTGGTGGAGGGGCTTAAACTGCTAGGGTTTAACCTCCTCTTTTGGATTTTTGGCCATCTCCACTGATTGATCTGTAAGGGAAGATGTTGCTGTGGCAAAAGCATCATGCCGAGTTTAGGAGTGGAGGATTCAGCTCTAGTCCTTGCTCCTTGGGCACCTGCCCTGCTCAGTGTCTCAGTTTCCATGCCCAGTTGCCTCAGCAGTGACAGTGCCCTGGGGTGCCCCCCTCACCCCATGTCCTTCTTCTTTCCCCTGTTCACATCTGTCTGTCCTGCAAAATAGGCAACCCTAGCTTCTTCTAACACTGCAGCAGAGTATCTGCAAATCAAAGCACTAAACTCTGACTCTTCAAGAGCCAAACCCCCACCACTCCTACAAGAGTTGATCTAGAGGGGTTTTTATTCCCTGCTCCTTTGCTAAGCCCCCAACCAGGATGAGGTTCCACTTAAGGAGGGATTCTCCCCGTTGCTAATTAAAACTCACCACAAAGGCACAAGGAACAAATCCCCAACCCTTTTCCCATGCCCTGGCCAGGGGTCCTGTCTTGGCCTGGGCACCACTGCCATCTCCTGGCTGATTCCCCCCTGCACTACTGGAGCTACTTGCAGAAGTGAATGTCTACTTGGCCTAGCAGCAGTTATGGAGGCAGGCAAGTGGAGTCCTTTCCTCTCGTGGGGGACATGGCCCAGTAGGGAATGGATCTGTCTCTTTGGTTCCTACTGGTCCTATGTCCTGGTGGAGCCATTGCACTACCTTCTGTGATGTGAACTCATGGGAATTTGGACAGCCTCATTTGAGTGGAAAAGCATCTTCCTTACTAGGGTCAGCAGCATTCACTTCTTTAAGGCTGGAAGTGTGGGGAACACAGCCCTGATCCCAAGGGGATGGGATGGCAGGGAGGCTTCAGGGGTGGGCAGAGCACTGCCACCATGCATAGACATGAGAAAACGAAGCAATGCCCTCAAGTTATGTCAGGGGAGGTTTAGGTTGGACATCGGAGAAAAATTCTTCCCTGAAAGGGTCGTCAAGCCCTGCAATAGGCTGACCAGGACAGCAGAGGAGTCCCCTACCCTAGAGGGGTTGAAAAGTCATGGAGATGTGGTGCTGAGGGACATAGTGTAGTGGTGGACTTGATGGTGTTTGGTTTATAGTTGGACTTGATGATCTGAAAGGTCTTCTCCAACCAAAACAGTTGAGTGATTCTATGAAAGGTGGGCTCTATGTCTTCCCACACCTCTCCACACCAGCACCTGGTCTGCCTCAACTTCTCCTCCAGCTCAGCAGCCAGTGACCTCTTTGTGTCCTTAAAGCACTTGGCATATGACAGACATAAAAAAAAAAAAAAGCTGGCAAAGGCTTTAATTCTCAGGAATCATCTGGATTTGAGGTTGGGGCTGGTGCAGCAGCCTGTGGATTATGCTGGGAGAGCTCCCACCTCTTGCAGGGCATAAAGGGAAAGTAATAAACGTAAGAGGATTTGGAACACAGCAGCGATTCTGGCGGCGATGTGAGGACATCTCTCTGCCCAGGGTAATCCTGACAGCTTGCTCTGATGGTTTTTATATTACAACAGCCAGGAACACGACAGCTCCTGCAGGCAAAGCCCAGCCCATGTTTGTACAAGACACAGGAGAGGTGAAATCCACATGGATCAGGTCCAAACTGACTCAGAATCACAGAATCATGAAGTGATAGGGGTTGGAAGGGACCTAGTCCAACCCTGGTGCTGAAGCAGGATCACCTAGATCAGGTTGCACAGGATCATGTCCAAGAGGAGTGGCAGGTTTGCTGTAGGTGGCACATGTCCTGCTCCTTGTGGATGTGTTCACCTGAGAGAGACTCTTGAGTCTTTCTTAATCAATGGAGATTTGGGCCTTGTAGTCCATGGTGTGATTTCTAGAGGAGATCATTGAGTCTTCACTTGGACCTTGATCACTTGTCTGGATGGAGGAACATGCTGCCCATCCTGTCTCTCAGCTCAGCCCTTTCCTGTTTTGCTGTCCTGGCAGGTGAGCACCAGAGAGCTAAGACGCAAAGACGATGAGATGAAGAACATCCAGGTCCATGCCCTTCTCCATCTGGGGGCCATCATTGCTGTGGACATCTTCTTCCACTTCTTCTACATCCTCACTCTCCCTTCTGACCTGAAGTTCATGAACCGCCTCTCGGACTGGTCCTTGGGTGAGTGGCCATGCTTGGACACTGTCCTCTGCTTCAGGGCAGTGGTGAGTGATTCAGGTCTCCGCCCAGCCCCACCAAGAGGCTTTGGCAATGGCTGCCATCAGGCTGCACTGGAGAGCAGATTGCAGTGGTATGATGTTCTCCCAGGGTCCCAGTGTAAATTGTTTAGCTCAGGGTTTGAGAGGCTCAGCACCAAGCCATTCCTGTTGGCTTTGTCTGGACTGCAGGGGAGCTCAGCAGCTCCGAGAAATCAGCTCCATGCTGTCACAAGAGGCACATTTGGTGTCTCAGAATTCTTCACAGGTGGCCATCATTATAGGTGTTTGTAAGCCACTTAAATGGCTCCAGGGTGTGGGTTGAGAGCAACTCGGGGAAACTGTAGCCGATAAATTCAACTGCCTGATAGAAGGTGAACCCCCTCTTGGAGGCTGGCAGGGAAGAAGCAGGACACAGCACACGAGGTGCAGCAAAGCAAATTCCGATTGCAGGTAATGAATTTTTCTCCTATGCTGGTCAAACACTGGAATAGGGGTGCAGAGAGGTTACAGGTTCTCTAAAATTAGACACATTCCACACTTCAATGGATAATGTTCAAAGCAACCTGGTCTCCATTTAAAGTAGGCTGTTCTCTTAGCTACAGTGCCACTAACACTGTTTTAAGGTGTCCTAAGACACTTGGCTGGACTGATCAAGCAAAAGTAGTACTCCAGAGGGAGCTGATGTCCCCTGCAGGCTCTGCTGACTGCATTGACCAGGTCTGCCTGGCCTGTGGTGGAGCTCATGCACTGCTTACATCAGTGAGATTAATCCCACCAATACTGAGGGCATTTTAGCTTCTGTTTGCATAGGAATTCGATCTCTTCAGTGTGTGTTCCTGCAGGGTTTGTCCACCAGTGTCAGACACCTCTCCAAGACAGAGCTTCTGGAACTGGCTCTGCTGTAGCATCAACGTTGCACCTGCAGCTACAGAGAGCTGTGGTAGGGGGCATTTTGGTGGAAGTGGCAATGAAACCTCAGAGGTCAGAGCTGGGAACTGTGATGAGTTCATCATAGGTTAACAAACCTTGGAAAGAAGGAGGGAAGGAATGATCTTAAGCTGGAAAAACTGAGATCTCTATGACTTGCTTGGACTGACAAGGCCAATGAACATATACCCCAAGAAGATATTGCCCTTTGGTTCAGGCTTTTTAAAGAACTTCTTAGTTTTAAAAGCTTTGCTGGTCCAAAACAGCATTAGACTGTTGTCTTGATGTTGTGTTTGCTACAATAGACTACATGCTCACATGGGACATGACGTCTCTCAGTTCTTCCATGTTCCTCTTCACTCATTTGACTCTTATTTTGTTTCAGCTGGCCTGGCCTACTCCAATTTGGTGTATGACTGGGTGAAAGCTGCTGTCATGTTTGGTGTCATCAACACCATTGCCAGACTGGACCACTTGGACCCACCCCAGCCCCCAAAATGCATCACCATGCTCTATGTCTTTGCAGAAACGTGAGTACCCCATGTCCATCAACAAAGAGAAACAGCAAGTTTGACCTGAGCTAGATATATGTGATGGGGAGGACATCTGGGCTGTGCTTCTGAGTGGCTGACCTAGGAGTTGGTGACTACCTACGTTGAACAGTCTATATCTAGACCTGGCTATTGCCCAGGGAAATACTCTTGTTCAGGAGGCAACAGATAAAGAGAAAGGTTACAACCAGATGGGTAGTGGGACCTGCTTAAGGAAGCAGAATGGAGAACTGCTGTGATCAAGGTTCAAGATGTACCTCACCGGGGGGCAGCTTTGTGGAAGGGGGTCATGGCTCCTCGTGTTGTAATGTGCATGATGTCCTCTGTGTTTCAGGCACTTTGACAGAGGGATTAATGACTGGCTATGCAAGTAAGTGTCTAAGCAAGCATCTCTAGTCTGGCCCAGGGTCTTCTCTTTCATCATATAGCAATGAAACACTCAATACTGTTCAGCCCAAAGCTGAGGTGTCCTCTCTTCTGAGTGAATCCCACTATGACGTGAAGTCATGTTTGGACTGTTTATCCATAAGACCATTGAATTAGTTGTCACAAAATGAGACAGACTCCCTCAGGAGTTGGAAATGAGAGAGTCCTGTCCCAGAAATCCCTTTAAATATGGTGAGTTCAGTGTTCCCTCAAGGGAGGAAGAGTCAGGTTCATATTCCATGAGGAGGAAAGGAGAACTGAACACAGATATCCCAAATTCAGGCAGCCTGTGCTCCACCTACCTCTCTCTCAGCTCCTCAGCTCTCTTCAGCCATGAGTACACACCAGCAAAGCTCTATTGAAGGTGATGGCAGCTCTGTGATGAAATTCTGTCCACCAGCAAATCTGAGACAGCCTGGAGTTCTACAGATCCTTGCATTTTATCAACCCTTTACATGCAAGAGGTGGAAAGGATGGTATTTCATCCCTAAAGACCTATGTATTTGTGAGGAACACAAGCTATGTGCAGCTGGACTGCAGCAAAAATCAGTTCCTTGCTAGAAGGTATCAGACAAAACATTCTTCCTTTCTCCCTGGGTGCTCTCGATGGCCCTGTGAGGAGCTTGTGATGGGTGAACATGGGATAAGGGACTCCAGAGGGGTCTTCCTGATGACAAGGAGCCTCAACCACTTTCCTTGCCTGTTAGGTATGTGTATGATCACATTGGAGAGAACCATGACAACGTCATGAAGGAGCTTGTAGCCAGCGTCGCCACCTTTGCCATCACCACCCTGTGGCTGGGGCCCTGTGAGATCGTTTACATCTGGTCTGCCATAAACTGCTTTGGCCTCAACTTTGAGCTCTGGGTGCAGAAGTTCTTCCAGCAGAGACTCTTTGCCAAACTGGAGGTGAGGAGCTGGGCTGCAAATGGATGGGGGAAGGTCAGTGGGTCTGGGATCAGTCTCTGGTGCTGGAAAACATTTCTGACTGTGGGGAGCTTAAACTTGTTTATATAAGTCAGAACTATCTTCAGCTGAGGCTGAAGAGCAACATCACTGATGATGACATCCAACTGTGTGTCCAGCCCTTCTCTGTGGAGACCTGAAGCTCTCTCCTGTGAATTTTTAACATTCTTGTGATCAGCCACTCAACTGTGCAAGGGAAGCACTGTTCTGGTCTCTGTATCTCTTTGTTTTATCCATGATGTCACCCACCCTGAGCAAGTCCCCATCTGCCCCTACAATGCCTCATGGGAAATTTAGGCTGGAAATTTAGCTTTGAGAGACAAAACAGAGGTCCAAGGACTGCTGCTTCTATGAGGCATTGAAGTGGCACAGAGGAGCATGAAATCTGAGGTCTGTCCATGGGAAATACTTATGCATTTCCATATAGAATTCATGGAATGGTTTGGTTTGAAAGGGACCTTAAATACCTTCTAATTCCAACCCCCCCTGCCATGGGCAGGAATATAATTTGTTCTTGTTCTGCAAAACATCTTGACATTCTGAGTGGTTTTGAGCTGATTTCTGATGCAAGTAAATGTTCAGATACTAGAACGAATTCTTTTCCAGCTACTCCAAAGCTTGTCCCTCTTCAGGACCAAAGTGCCTCAGGGACATGCCAGGAGAAAAACTTTGGAAACCCTATGCTAGAGACAATTCTGTCCCTTATTGGTTTTGCCCAGTCTGACACTGGGAGCTGCTGAACCAGTTCAGTAAAGACCACTTCTGAGTGCAAACTTTGGAGAGCAATTCTCTCATTTGCTTTCCTGGTTGAACTCCTAATCAGATTATAGCCTCACAGGCAGTGAAATCTCCTCCTCCTATGGCACCACCACTGGCAGTACTAAGTGGCCTGGGGCTTCCTTGTGCTCTTTGAAGATTGCTCTGAACTCCTTCCTGGCTGCACTTGCAGCAGCTGCTCCTGAGAGTTAGATGCCAGTGACGCTTTCACTCTGCTTTCACTCTGCTGCTGTCATGACTTCTCAGGTCCTTTTTAATTCCTAAGAAACAATTTCTACTGCAGGGAGGAGCTGGGAGTGGTTTGCACACAAGGCTAATAATAATCCTGGTGTAGAGCAATGTCCATCTGCCTTGACTAACAGCTGACCCAAGGCAACAGATGAAGAGAGAACTCAGACATTATTAACATGAACCCATATGTGACATCTTCTCCATACACATGGACCTTAAAGCACCAGTCCAGAGTCCCATATGCATCCAAGTCCAGCAGCAAAGCAGAAGTTTTATCTTGTCCTTATGTTTCTTCATCCCAGAGACGCTAAAAGCTGCTCTGATTTTCATCTACCCCTCTAGGAACCCAGCTGGAGTTTGTCTGGAGTTCAACCAATGCATCCCCTTCCCTTACAGCCCCATTTTTCCTTACACTCTGCATCCCTCTCCCCCACAGGCTAAAATACCCGAGGGCATGTCACGGCGAATTAGGGCACTCTTTGGGGCAGTGAATTTCTGGGCCATTGTCCTCTACAACATCCCAGCCCTCAACAGCCTGGAATTTGCACTGCTGGTGACCAAGAGGCTCCTCCTGACAGGTAAGATGCTGCCAATCCTCACCATTGAGGGAGCCTTGACTTGGCAGACTGGACACTGGTAGGGGAAACTGAGACCTTTTCTTCACCAAAAGAGTTGTCAGGCATTGGTCCAGGCTGCCCAGGGCAGTGCTACAGTCTCCATCTCTGGAGGGATTTAAAAGCTATGTAGATGTGGTGCTGAGGGAAATGGTTTAGTAGTGACCTGGCAGTGCTGGGTTGAGTTGGACTTGATGATCCTGAAGGTCTCTTCCAAACAAAATTATTTCATTGTGCTATGACTGGGACTTTCTGGTCTGGTCATTGGCTTGTTGTGTGGTTGCTCCTGATGTGCTTAATTCTTGTTCAAAAGGTGCAGAGAGTGGTTTCATAGCTCCCAGCCTTCTCATGTGAGCTCTCTGGGGTACACTTTTCAGGTGTGCTTGTGCAGCTTCCAGCACAGCCAGATGCCATGATTTAGACTCCTCACAGCAACACAAAGGTCACATTCACCACCAGGGTAGGCTGAGTCTCTGGCTGTGAAGTGTTCCCTTGCCGGAGAAAGAGATTTATTTGTCCTACCTCATTTCCTTCTCATTAACAACTACTCTTGCATCAACCTAAAAGGGACACAGTTACAAATCTTTGTGCTACAGCCTTATCTGTGTGTTTCTAATTGGTGGAGAGTGGCACTAATTTGAAGCCTTCTTGGTCAGCCCAGGGTATAAATAGCCATCAGGAGCCCATGTTCTCCAGCCCTCCCTGGGACGGGGCTGGCGTAGGACATGGATAATGTGACACTCTGGGCTCGGTGTGCCAGAAGTGCCTGCCTGCTGAGCTAGCTGGCTTTTGCTGGTTCCATTATTCATTTCAGAGGTCCTGTTTTAGCTGGTACAAAGCCTGTGTCTCCACTCTGCTGTGGATACCAGACTCGTGGTTACAAATGTCGTCAGACCCCTCCTAAGTGGAGGAATTTCTCCCAACTCCTAGTCACCAACCTAGCCGACAAAACCATGTTCTTCCCTGGTGGCACACTCTGTCTCCAATAGGTATGGGGCAGTGCTGGGGTTCAGCCTCAGCAGGGCACAAAGCTTCCGGAAGGTCTCAGTGAGAAACAATCATGGACAGGGGCAAATTGAGTTATAGAATGGTTTGGGTTGGAAGGGACCATAAAGATCATCTACTTTCAACCACCCTGCCATGGGCAGGGAATCCTTCCACTAAACCAGGTTGCTCAAAGCCCCATCCAACCTGGCCTTGAACACTTCCATGGATAGGGCACCCACAGTTTCTCTGAACAACCTGTTCCAGTGTCTCACCACTCTCCTGGTGAAGAATTTAATTTTTAATAGCCATTCTAAATCTCTCCTCTTCCAGTTTGTAACTGCTACCTCTCATCCTACACTACCAGATCAGGAGCCCTCCCTCCTCTCCCTATCTTTTCCATAGACCCCTTTAAGTACTGGGAAGCCACTCTAAGTCTCCCCACAAAGTCAGGAGACCTCATAGCAGAGACAGAATGGGCTGAAAGACAACTACGAAGACTTGGTGCACCCTGGAAATTTCTCCCTCCCCTCAGTGAAGCTGTAAGCCTGGGTCCACAATGGAAAATGTCATTGGCCATCGTGAACTTGTGGTACTGCCCAAACCTACCTGAAAAGCAGCAGTGCTGGAAAATAGCTATCCCCATTAGGTAAGCAGCTATACCTAGATGACCATGTATGCCTTCATCTTCCAGGTTTCCCTGTCAGCACCTTGTCCATCTGGTTCATCACATACTGTGGAGTGCAGCTGATCAAGGAGCGTGAGCGCATCCTGGCCATTGAGGAGGAGAAGACTGACAAAGCAAAAGTGGAGTAGAGGAAGGCATCGGCAGGCTTGTCCCAAAGCCTCATCTCCCTTCCAACCACTGCTGTCAGGCCAGCCACTGGCCAGGGCTCTCCAAGCACTCCTGACAATCAGACTGCTGTAGCTCACCCATGTAGAAGTCACCTGGAAAGCAAAGGTCACTCTCTTGCTGCAGGAAGGATTTTTCTCTAAGACAGAGTGAGAGTTTCATGGGCTCCCCATGCATGACAGACTGCTGAGGTAGGCTCCCAGAACATTTCTTCAATGCCAGAAAGAACCATCCCCATCATTTTTCTGACCCTTTGATGTTGTGCAGGCCTGGAGATTTCACCCCCTGCTTCCCGTAACACTTGGTCCACCAGCACTTGGCTCTCATGCAGGACCTGTAGCCCACATCTCCCGGAGGAGGCTCTCCAAGTCCCACAGACGGATGAGCTGGTGCTGAGCATGCTCTGAGAAGACCATCTCTAGGTCACTTCCAGCTCAAGCATCCCATATTTCCTTCACTACAAGAAATGGTCAGCATCCACTGTCTGGTGTTCAGCATCTCCGGTTGTGCAGCAAGGACTCTCAAAGGGCTCTGCATCATCTACACCTGCCAAGAGGCTAATAAATAAATAGAACAATCTTTAGAGCAAAGGGAAGGAAGACCAGGAACAGCACATTGCAGTGTCATTATGTCCCCACCACTGTCAGCAGTGCAGTGACAGCTGTTGCCACCTATGCAGAACAGGTCCCTTCAGTGCTAAATGTCTTGGAAGAAAAAGAAAATAAGATCCAGTGCCAGCCTCAGGCATAGTTAATGAGCATGCAGGAGCCATAAGTGCTTCACAGCCATCATGCATCGTGTCCAGGTTGCCCAGGGAGCAAGTGTGCTGAAGAAACACAACACTTGGCTTACAACTACTTGGCCCACAGACCCCACTTCAAAGACACATTGCTGGGTCTGAGACCAGTGTGGCCACCACGACCATCCTGCTGTGATACACATCCTGGGACTCAAGCCAAACCCCACTTGCTTTTTTATTACATGCTATGGACTAAGGTTTAAGCTCACATTCCTGCCTGTGGGTGAGGAACAGAAGATGCTGTAGCCTGCTCTTGGTGATCTCCAACCAACCATCTCCTTTCTCAACTGACTTCAGTGCATACAGCCTAAGCCTGTGGCTGCATGGCTAAGTGAGCACATGCACGTGTACAACCAAAGGAGGAAAGCCCTGCATGAAGGGCAGTGGTTTGGGACTTGGGGGCGGAGGAGAAGCTCCTGATAGCCTCCTTGGAGAAGTAGACTTTGAGGTGCTACTTTGAGAGTGGACTGAGTAAATGTAGAGGTGTGAAACATGGTGCCTTGGGGAAAGGTGGGTTTCTAACTGAAAAACAGCTCTGGCTCTCTTGCACTTTAGAGTAACTTTCAGTGGCCTTATGTCTGAGTTATTTTGGTGTTTGGTGAGGGCAGAACCTGGACTGCTCTGCAAAGTGAGTCAAGATGCTTGGTGCTGGGGCATTCTGGCTTCCATGTGGATAAGACAGGATTGGTTCCTAGCCAGCTTTCAGCTCTGCCAAAGTAATTTGTGAAGTCCCTGGTAAATGTTGTTTATTTATGTAGTAAATAAATGTTGGATATCTGTGGTGTCTACTGCTCATCATTGGTATGCTACTGTAATACAGGGAACACCTCGGGCACTGCTCTGCTTTTAGAGCTGAGAGACACCAGGATCTGTTTGTAGGTCCTCATCTCCCACCTCTAATAGTAACCCAAGACACTGATGAGTTTAATAGAAAGACACCTTAGGTGCAGCCCCAGATTAGAGGTTTGGCTGCAGCTAGGTGTATATTCAGCTTTCTTTTGACTCCACCTTCACACTGGTGAAATACCATGGGGCTACTGCCACCAAACTGTCATCCATCCAGGTTTTAAGTTAGAAGCCACATTGGTTTTATTTCTGTTCCATGTAGGTGGGTATTGTGCCTTGGTGGGCATCCCTAGTCACATCCCCAAAACCCTTCTAGCTACCAGGAACATCCCTTTTAAACACTGATCTGCTGCTGTATCTTTGGTAAATGTTTCTGGCACCTCCATTATTTCATTACTCTTTACCAGTGAAGTAGCTATGATGTGATGTGCTTCCTTCCATTGTAAACTTCAGCTCTTCTCCTCAATGCTGATGTCCTCACACAGCTGAAGCCAGCCTGAGCTGCTGAGACCAAGGGCTCTTTCTCTGCAGGCAGCTCAGCTCGGGTCCCTGGCTACCCTGGAGGACAGACAGAGTCACCCACATCCTGATGTCCAAGTGGGTGACTCACACGGCAAAGCCCAGTGACTCTGCACTGCCCTCCTGACTTGGATACTCTGGAAGAGAAAAATAACTAATTCACTAAGGATCTAAATTTACCCAGCAGCTGCATCTGCTGGAGCTGCCAGAAGGAGCTAATCTTACACACCAACTGAGAGTGTGATTTGTTAGAGAGACACTTCATGGGGAAACTTGGGCTTTGCACCCCTTTGTCTGAAGTTATCCTCTCAGCTATCATTGCCGTTTAAAACCCCTGGAGGTCTGGTAGGCCAGGAGCTCCCAAATGATGCTGCCTCAACCAGGTCTCCTTATGAAGGAGATCTTCAGCCTTGGCTTATGCCTCTATATAAGAGGGTTTATCAGCTGCTCATCTCTCTCCTGGAGAAGAGTGTCTTCTTTGATCTGGTTATTGCCTGGCTGCTGATAAAACAAAGCCAAGAAAAGCCATTTTTTGTTGCAGCTACGAATCCCAACTCAAGCCCTACACTGGACACTTTCTTGTTCAGCCTGATGTGCCTTCAAGTCCTGCCTTCACCTTTCTTGTTCTAAGGTGATGTATGGGAGGAAGTTTTCCTGCTACATCCTCATAGGATGCATTCCCTGTGTCCTCACCCATCTCCGTGTTTTGGGAGACTGTTGTCCACTTAGAGATACACTGAGTAACTGACTTACTCCATCACTAGTCAGCAGTTAGCAGAGGCCTCTCTCAGAAGAGCCCACCTCCATCTAGAGCTGAGCTGGCTATTGCACAGCAGTCAGCACTCTCAGGGAGAGTACCCTGAGGGAACTCAATTCATCCATCCACATAGGCATAGAGATAACCAAATGGTGACTGTGAGCACTGCTCACTCTTGTCATGTTTACATGTGCCATCTCAGCTGCTTTCAGATCCCAGTCCCTCTGGGCTTGGCTGGTACTGGCTTGGAGACAAGCTTTTCCATAGTGGTGACACATTGGACCCAGCGAGTGGAAGACAGGTGGGACAAGTCTACTGTGATCAAAGCCTCCACAGGAGAGAATGGTTACAGAGGGCTCAGAATTGATGAGTTACCCAAGCTTCATAGTCCACTGCTATAATCAGAAGAAAGTCTCCCATAACAATCAGATGTGGCTTTGGCTTTCCAGGGTAGCAAGGCTCAGACCAAGTCCCCATAAACAGATCATAAAATGGCAATGACCAACAAGTGTGGACAACAGAAAACCAGAAATGAGGGAAGACCAAACACACAAGTGAGAAGGAAACATCAGGCTTGAGATCCAGACTGGAAACATGTACCCCAAAGCATAAGGAGGAGAACGATCTGACCACCCAATACTGTAAAGGGATGGGGTAAATTAATTAATGCGAGACGATATATACAAATATTAACAGTTTATTAATATTAAATATTCAGAACTCGCATCACCCCAATCACCATTTAATAATAATATTAATAGGCTCTTAGCAACGTTATGGAAACTATGTACAGGTTATAACAGAATCTGGAAATAGTTATTAATATATACATTAATTAAACTCGATATAAATTGGAAGAGAAGGCTTTGCGGTCAGTATACCGCTTGCTCACTAGATAAGCATAGGACATAAAGGAGCAACTTTCTGCTTAGGGCAGAAGGCAATTAATAATTACAAGAGGCTTTGGCATTTACCCACAAAATTATTATCTGACAGTACCCAAGGCGGGGTTGCTGTCGGTAGCCGTCAGCGGCTTTAGAGTCTCCCCTGGGCTTCTGGGGAAGGAGGCAGACGATCTCTGACCTGTTCCTGGTTCTCTGGACGATCTGTATTCTCTCCAGGGCTTCCGTCTGGGCAGAAGGCTTTCAGGTACAGGCAGGAC
>VWYK01035764.1:22448-49197 GCA_013399775.1 Semnornis frantzii
AAACAGCAGGAGGAAAGCAGCTGGGCAAGCCAGGAAAGGTATAAACCCAATTTGGCTTGCCTAGGCCTACCACGACAAATACTCAGTAGGTGAGAGGATCTGAAGCCTGTGGATGTGGGTTGCATGAAGCACTGGTGGCTTTTCATGTGTGATTGTTGTCACAAGTGCGATTGTGGACACACCACAAGGGTGGTGTCCTAGCACTGCTGGTGTTAGGAAGCACTGGGAAGAGTTTAAGGTGTCGAGCCTGAATTCCTGAGTTAAGCTGTCTGTGGGATGAAGTGGGACAGATGGACATCAGAGTCCTCTCATCACAGGCAAGTGCCTAACGTGGGTGCAGTAAACCACCTCCCAGAGACACATGTCTCCCTCCATGCTGTAGGGTGTCTAAATGACACAGTGCACTGAGTTAGTGCTCTGGAAACACCAGGACTGCTTTCCTGAGCCTTGCAGCTGGGCCAAAAACTTTGCAAAGCTGCTGAAGCCAATGGAGATCCCATAGGATGTTTGGGAGCAGCATGGTGCTCTTACCCTGAGTGGACCAAAAACCTGGCAGAAGCCTTAGCCCCACTGGTCAGCTGGGCCTCTTCTGGGAAGGTAATGGGCAGGGGCACCTTGTGATGAATGCAAACCTCAGCTGGCAGCACATGCTGAGCAGCACAGCTAGGAGAAAAACAAGCCAGGGCTCAAGGGAGATTAAAGGCAGGAGGGGAAAAATCCCAGGACAACAACAGGATTAAACTTGGGAAACTGCAGAGCTAATGCAGACGGAGGAGAGAGGGGAGCATGGGGTTGTCCAGCCCCAGATATTTGGGAGCAGAGAAATGTTTCTGGAGTTTGACACATGCATAGATCAACTTTTGTCTTCCAATCCCGATCTGGATGAGCAGCACAGCGGAAGAGCTGTGATCTCCCAAACCAGCTTGTGACAATTTCCCTCCTGTATCTGCACCTTTCAGATGTTAATGGACGCTTACCAGTACCAAAGGGCTTCAGGCCAGTATCACTCCTTCTCCCCACTTATGGATTGCCATCATGGCACAAAACACTTGGGTAAATACACCCATGCCAAGTAAGGGGTTATGTGGCTTGAAATACACAAAGAATAGTGGCTAATATCTTTGTGTAGCCCTAATTAAATCCTTAATTAAGCCTGCACCATCAGTGAATGTGAGCCAGCCCAGAGGGTCCTTAGTAACGGAAATAAAACAGATTCATGTATAAGTAGGTATAAATAATTATAGCTCCTCTGCTCCCCCATGTCTGTAAAAACCAATTTGTTTCTTTGTGAGCTCCATGGAAAGATCTGGACCTCAACCATCTGACTACCCATGGAGCTTCCAAGACATTTCTGGGAATGCAAGCAGCACAGAAGACCTGCTGAAGACCTCGGCTTTTCTAGAGCATCATTTCAAGGCCAGGCAGGTTGTCTCGCTGTGTCTCTAGACTTCAGTATTGGAGGGTTGAGACTCAGCAGACCTTAGCAGGAGGCTCTCATTTTACAAGAAGATGTCTGTATTCTGTTTAAATCTCTTAATCTGTGAGTTGAAGCTCACTATTGTGCTGTCTTCTGCTCTGCCTCAGACCCTCTCTCTGTCACCAAGATGTGGAAAATATGTGGATTTGTTGATGACAAGGTGTCCAGAAACTTGGGCCCATGCATTTATTGCAGGCAAAGCAGAGCCATGTCTCTCTCTCCCAGGCTTCTTCAGTCTCCTCCAAAGTCTCACATAAAGTGAGACTTTTCAAGTAACTTCTAGCATAGGTCTCATATCCCATCTGGGGGTATAAATAAAGAATTCTTATCTTTATTTTCCATTGCCTCACAGAACACTGAAAAATTACTCCAGAGGAGAATCATAGAATCATTTTGGTTGGAAGAGACCTTTAAGATCAGTAAATCCAACTGTTAACCGTCACTGTTAGGTCACCACTAAACCATATCCCTCAGCACAACATCTACACAGTTTTTTAATCCCTCCAGGGATAGTGACTCCACCGCTGCCCTGGACAGCCTATTCCAGGGCTTGACAACCATTGTGGGGAAGAAATTGTTCCTGATATCCAACCTAAACCTCCCCTGGTTCAACTTGAGGTCATTTCCTCTTGTCTTTCTGCTTGTTTCTTGGGAGAACAATGGACAAACCTGCGTAGCAAAGCAGCTCTGGGAGCAGTCTGGCTGGAGCTTGGGATACCAACAAGCCCACAGATGACACTCCCTTATTGCATCTTTCCAACTTTGACCTCACAGTCTATTTTCGGCATGGCAAAAGGCTCAGCAGCTTCGGAGCAGTTTATTTCATGGTCGCAGGAGAAGGTCCCAGCCTTGCCACTCATGACCCAGAAAGCAGATTTTGATGTTTGATTCATCTGGAGGCTGTTTCCCAGCAGCTGAGCTGGTGTGTCGCACACATCTCCCATCACTGGGACAGCAGTTCAAGCTCCTGCTCCTGCTGCAGTGACTCATGGGCTGACAGACCCTTCCTGAAGCATGGAGGCTGGGAGTACAGCTGTTCCCCCCTCCCCGCCCTCCCTTCCTCCTTGTCCCATGTGTCATATTAAGGGGTGATCGGCTTACACATGCTCCAGTATGGATTCCTTAAGCTTTGTAACGCTGCGGCTATATAAAGCCCTACGCTGGGAGCTGAAGTACGCAGACAGCTGCGACAGTGCCAAGCCTTTCACATTCCCAGTCTGCTGGAAGCTGGGGAGACCCCAACAGCCCTACTGTGAGTCCGGTTCTTCACCAGGAGCTCAGAGAAGAAGGACCAGGGTGGAAAAAAGGAGCAGTTAGGTGTCACCATGGGTTTGCCTTTTGATCAAGTAGAAGAATTACGCCTCTACCAGCAAACTCTCCTCCAGGATGGACTCAAAGATATGTTGGACCACAATAAGTTTCTGGACTGTGTCTTAAAAGTCAAGGGGAAGGAGTTTCCCTGTCATCGGCTGGTGTTGGCAGCTTGCAGCCCATATTTTAGAGCGATGTTCCTCTCAGACATGGAAGAGAGCAAGAAGAGGGAGATCAGTTTGGAAGATGTTGATCCGGATGTCATGGGCAAGATTCTTCATTACATCTACACCTCTGAGCTGGAGATCACTGAGCAGAATGTGCAGGACATTTTCTCCGTGGCCAACATGTTCCAGATCCCCTCCATCTTCACCGTCTGCGTGTCCTTCCTGCAGAAGCGGCTCTGCCTCAGCAACTGCTTGGCTATCTTCAGGCTGGGCTTGATGCTGGACTGTGCCCGGCTGGCTGTGGCAGCTCGGGATTTCATCTGCGACCGCTTCCTGCTGGTCTCTCGGGATCAGGAGTTCTACCAGCTCTCCCCTGATGAGCTCATTGCAATCATCTCCAGTGACTCCCTCAACGTTGAGAAAGAGGAGACCGTCTTTGAAGTAGTGATGAAGTGGGTGGAGACTAAGGACCATGAGAGCCGGCAGAAGGCCTTGCCTGTCATCTTTGAGAGCATCCGCTTCCGCCTGATGCCCAATGACTACATCAAGGACCACGTGGAGAAGCATGCGGTGGTGAAGTCCAGTCCAGAGCTGCTCAAGAAACTGCAGATGGTGAAAGATGCCCAGAAAGGCAAAATAACTGTGGTGAAGAAGAAGAAAGTGAAGAAAAGTGATGAAAAGCAAGAGAAAGACAATGTTGTCAATGGAGCAGTAGATGAGAAAGAAGACGTGGAGGAGGAAGCTCTCCCAGGGATCTTAAATGACACCATGCGCTTTGGGATGTTCCTCCAGGACCTTATTTTCATGGTGAGCGACAGCGGAGCAGTGGCCTATGACCCCACTGCCAACGAGTGTTATTTCGCCTCCCTGTCCACTCAGATCCCAAAGAACCACATCAGTCTGGCGACCAAAGAGAATCAGATCTTCATTGTTGGAGGACTATACTACAATGAGGACAGCAAAGAGGATCCCATGAGTTCCTACTTCCTACAGGTACTAGCTTTATCTTTCTGTTGTGGTTTGTTGTTTTGACCACTTTGGAGCATCACCAGTCTTTAGGTCCCATGTGATGCCAATGACATTTGTTGCTGTGTGATGCTGAAATCAAAGTTGTTAATGAAGGTGAAACATCCCTGTTGTTTTACCAGAGAAGGTTGCCCTGGAAGGGGGTTCTGGTGATTGAGAAAGGAGCCTTGAGGGAGCAGGTGTTAGGAATAAACCTACTGCATTCAGTTTTGGGCTCCCCAGTTTAAGAAGGACAGGGATCTGCTGGATAGGTCCAGTGGATGGCTACAAGGGTGGTTAAGGGGACTGGAGCACTGCCTGATGAGGAGAGGCTGAGGGACCTGAGGCTGTTTGGTCTGGAGAAGAGAAGACTGAGAGGGGATTTAATAAATGTTTATAAATATCTGAGGGCTGGGGGGTCAGGGGGAGGGATGCACAGGCTCTGCTCACTTGCTCCCTGTGATAGAACAAGGAGCAATGGATGTAAGCTGCAGCACAGGAGGTTCCACCTCAACACAAGGGGGAACTTCTTTCCTGTAAGGGTCACAGAGCACTGGAACAGGCTCCCCAGAGAGGTTGTGGAGCCTCCTCTGGAGACTTTCAAAAGGTGCCTGAATGTGTTTCTGTGTGACCTTAGGTAGATTTTATGGTCCTGTTCTGGCAGGGGGGTTGGACTTGATAATCTCTTTGGGTTCCTTCCAACCCCTGACACCCTGTGATCCTTGGTCCAAATATTGAATAGACCATTTTGAAGGTTAGTGGCATCAGGTCTAGGTTTTGCTTTGTATCCTTTATGTTCTATGGCTATGAACACCCCAGCAAAACCCAAGGGTGACTCTGCCAGGAACAGCAACAGCTACAGCCACAGAGCAAACTCCCCAAGGACACAGGGTATGTCCCTGCCCACCAGTACGTGTCCTGTTTCTAGTGCTCTTCTCATGCTAGTTCCTGTTCAGACTCTGCCCTGGCCATTTCCATCATGTTGAGGAGGGGTAGACATGGTGTGACATCTTTTGGGGTACTCCACAAGAAAAGTGATTGTTTTAGCTCAGCAGTAACCAGAGCTGTAAGCAGACCGAGCTGTGTGCCTGCAACCTGAGCCCCAGCTTGGGCCATGACCCAAAAGCACTTGCTCTGTAGAGAGCTAACCCTTAAAGGAGTTCTCTGCTTTTCCCCTATTCCCAGAAATCCTTTTGCTCTTCTCCCGTGGCTCCCATGTCTTTTTTGAAAAAGCAATAACATGTCTAGGCAGAAAGGATGAAGTAAGGGCAGTTCCCACAGCAAGACATACCTGAGCAATCAGGAAAACAGGGCCAGACCCTTCTCAGTGGTCCCCAGTGACAGGACATAGCAGGGTTAAGCTTCAACATAAGAAGTTCCATCTAAGCATTACAAGGAACTTCTCTGAGTGTGTCAGAGCACTGGAACAGGCTGCCCAGAGAATTGGTGGAGTCGTTGTCTCCAGAGCCTTTCAAGGCCCACCTGGATGTGTTCCTATGTGACCTGCTTCAGGTGATCCTGCTCTGGCAAGGAGGGTTGCACTTGATGATCTTCAGAGGTGCCTTCCAACCTCTACCATTCTGTGATTCTGTTGTATGGGCAGGGCTGCATGTCAGCATCACGGTCTCTGTATGTGGACTGTGCTTGTCCTCACCTGGACAGGGTCAGGTTTTGGAGGCAATGCAGCCCACATGAAGTCTGTGAAACTAGAAGTCAGCAGGAAGAAAATGCAGCCCTAAAAAGATGGCAGTAAGAGTTCCAAGGGACACGCTCTTTGAGATGTAGCCCTTCACAACGGATAACAGTTGTCAACAGCAAATGTGAGTGTCTCCATCGCTTACCTGAGCAGAGCAGCTAGACAGGTTGCTTTGTATTCAGCCAAAACTTGTGCTCCACAGTCAAACTGCTGGCCAGGCAAAGTAATTCCCTGAGCAGCAGTGAAGGTCCACCATGTCCTAGACTGTTTCAGCACAACTGCAGAAAGCAGGTCAAGGGAAGTGATTATGTTTTCCTTTTGATCACACACTTGTGAGACCACAGCTTGATGCTCTGTCTGGTCTGGAGGTCCCCAGTATAAAGTAGACATTGAAATACTGCTGTGTGTCTAACAGAGGTCACCATCTGGTCAGGGGTGAAAGAATAGACTGAGCTGAGTGCAATCAGTCTGAAGAAGGAGAAGGGAAGATCTCAGTGGTGCCTGCAGCTCCCTAATGGGAGGGGTGACAGAAGAGGTATCCAAACTGTTCTTGGATTTGCACAAAAATGGGACAAGAGGAAATGGTCACTGGCTGCAGTAAGGGAAATTTCACTTAGCTGTGAGGAGAATCTTCCCAACAGAAGTAGTGGAGTATTGGGGTAGAGGTCCAGCCAAGTCACAAATCTCCATTCTTGAAGACATGTAATACTTGCCTGCATGAAGCCCTGACAATCTACTCTAACTCCAAAGCTGCACTTGCTTGTGCAAGAGAGCTAGATGAAAGACCTTTGAAGGTCCTCTCAGCCTAAATGATTCTGTGGTTCCAAGCTACCATCACCCAGGTGTTTCTGTTCATCTTCCAGTTTACCATTGAGCAAACACCTTGGGCATCACATGGTCATTTTTAGCTCCTTCCCCACAAGAAGGGGACAGTGGTCCCTTCACAGCCAGCTGTGAGCACAACTCCCTGGATTGGAAGGTGCCATCAGTCTGCAGAGCTGCAATTTATTGCTATTAGTGCCACTACATATTTCAAGGTTTCTGAATGAGTCTTTGAGGCTTTTGTCAGCTGAATCTTCACACGAATGTAGAGAGGCAGCTGCACAACAGAGCCTCAAATCACTCTGTCAGTGCAGCAGCACCTTACATCTTCTGACTTCTTGACCTTCTCGTCTAATGACTTAGTGGGCATGGTGGTGTTGGGTTGATGGTTGATCTTAGCAGTTTTTTCCCAACCTTAATGATTCTATGATCCCATGACTCTCTTTCTGGCCTTCCTGACTTCACATTCCTCCTGCTGAAGCCAGAAGAGTTAGGTCAGTGATAGCTCAGACTTAAGGGTAGGCACCAGAAGATAAACATGCTGATAAATCCTGGAGGCCTTGCCAATTTTGTCAGATACAAAAGGATTCCACTGACATTTCAGATGGAAAAGGGTAATCTTTTATTTGTCACTTCCAAGATTTATGACTTGAAAACAATGCTGAATCCATCAAGAAGCAGGAACTATCCCGATGACTGCACTATAAATAACATATATGTGGACCACAGCATCCAGGGAGACAATAGCCACAGGCACCCAGCTGAGGCCAAGTCTTTGGAGGCAACGCAGCAAGATGAAGTCCTTTGGCCTCAGCCCACAGCAAACTGTCTCAAAACATATGTGACACATATATATATATATATATGACTTGGATTTGCACCTAGATGTCCCATCCTGCACCAGATGGTAAGGCATGGGCACAAACTGGCACTGCAGAAAGAGCCTAGTGAAGTGAGCATGCTCCATGTGTGAATGGACTTTGCCCTCAGCCACTGGACCTTGCTTTTAGCTAAGCAAATATGCTGGGTGAGCAGACACTAATGGCCATGTGTTCCCTTTCAGTACGACCATCTGGATGCAGACTGGCTGGGGATGCCCCCCCTGCCCTCTCCTCGTTGCCTCTTTGGCCTGGGAGAGGCAGAAAACTCCATTTTTGTGGTTGGAGGGAAAGAACTGAAGGAGGGTGAGAAGACCTTGGATTCAGTCCTGTGCTACGACCGGCTGTAAGTGCCTGTGTGTGAGTGGGGGTGGGAGGCTGTGTACAGGAGAAGGTGAAGCAGCTGCCATGCAAAATGACTTCAGCTCTCCAGGGACTGAGAGGTTTTGGAGATAGAGCTTGAGCTCTGCATCTATGTGGTGGGACCACTGGGACTGACTCAAGCTGTCTGACCCTGGGGCTCTCATCTGTCTCTCACCAGCTGCTTCATTTATTGTAATTGAACCTCCTGGAGATGGAAGTCATAATGGGGATATTATGTTATCAGGGAGTGATTTTAGTGATGCTCATGTGAGACCTGTGCAGAGGAGCAGGAGGAGTTTCTCTGTCTGCTCTTGCCTGTTGGTTGGAAGTTCAGTAGCATTTACCATGATTTCACCAGGAGTAGCTTTGAACAGGAAAGTTGTTTTGCAAACATTCAGATGTGGTACTGAATGCCCCATCAACCATGGCACCAACCTTAATATCTGATTATTTTTGGACAATAAGCTCTGTCTCATGCTTGGTCATGAGCTTTATTAAAAGGCACTATCCTACTCTGCTCGCAGGAGACAGAAACATCCAAAGCCTGCTGCTCTCTGTCCTAAAGAAGCAGAGCAGTAGATGTTAACAGCTCCTTGCTTGGTCTGTATTTAGACATGAGTGCTTCAAGGATTTGAAACCAGTTCAGTTTCCACAGAATGGGGCATTTATCTGCCCCTGCAGACTCTGGAAATGGACCTGTCTGCCCCCACTAAGTGCTCAGGGGGTGGTTTGAATACTGATTCAAAGCTGGTAGAGACATCATGAGCACTACTTCTATTTCTAGCATTCTTTAGGGTGAGATTTTAACTGTGACAAGCCTGGAGAAGGCAAACTGCTGGTCTGTGGGATCAAATATTTGCCCAGAGTTGTTGGACAATTAGAAAACACTCAGTTCTTAGGTAAAACATGGGGGCTACAGACAACCACAGCAAGCACTAGTTTTGGTTGGAAAAGACCTTTCAGATCGTAAAGTCCAACCACTTGCCAAGCCCTGCCAAGCCCACCTCTAAACCACTACTACATCCTACAGGTATGGAAACTGCAGATGAGTCTAAACTACATGGACATGATCTGACACGTCTTGAGAAACTGGCCAGGCCTGTTTGGGTACCAGTTTCAGGTTTCCAAAGCTCCATCCCCTGCTCAGCTGCCCCAGAACCAGCTCAGAAGCTTCAACACAGCACTGCAAAATGTGGGTTCTTGCTGAGCGTTGGTGAGCCAAAGCAAGAGGAAGTCAATGGCCAGAAAAATAGTCTGTTCTCAGGATCTTACATCTCTACATCTCATTGCTTTCAATTATCTTTCCACATGCAGACATCTCTGTCTCATTTGTGTTCAGCTATAAATGAAGTGAGATCCTGGGAGAAGTGGGGATGTGTCTCCACAAAGGAAAGCTCCAGAAAATAATGAGCAGTGGCATAAGCATTCTGCACATTCCATTTTCCCTTTTTCCCTAGGATCACAGAATTTACTGGATGAGCCCTATCTTGTTGAAAACCTCCTGAGTTTGATATCGAGTCAGCATTTGTACTCTCCTCTTGGTCAGGAAAGTGCCTCGCCCAGCAAGATACAAATCCTTTTGGTTCCTATCTTTCTGATCCAGGTCCTTCAAGTGGGGTGAAGCCGATTCCCTTCCCTACGCGGTCTACGGCCACGCGGTGGTATCACACAAGGACCTTGTCTATGTCATTGGTGGCAAAGGAAATGACAAGTAAGTAAAAAAGCAAGAGAGATTCAGTGACTTGTCCACCAAACAAGTGGGAGTGCAGAGCATGAGTTTGTTCTTTCCCACAAAGGAAGTTAGATAGGGTTGGATGGAGTACAAGATGTTGAGCCTTCTCTCTCAGCTCACTTCTGTGACTGCAATCCTTCCCAAGACATTAGAAGCCCTACAGGGACATCAGGAAGATGACATTGTCCTTGTAGGAGGGGGAATGTATCATCCTCTTTGCTCAAATTAAGTAAATGTTGCACTGAGCAATAAGAGGATAATAAGAGGAATAAAAGGAATAATACCTTTTGTATTAAGGGCCTCCTGTTGTGGACTTGGGGAGCTGCATGGTCCTAGTTGCTAAACCCAGATGGGGATTTTTAACAGGAGTGAAAAACCTCAAAGCTGACCCCCATCTGCTGTCCTGCAGGAGATGGACTCAGAAGAAAAAACCTCTCCTGGGGAGTATGGTAGCAATTGCTTTGCAAGGCAGAAGTGTGACAGTTTGCAGAGCAAACACACCATAATCCAGCAAAGACAGCTCCTGCTCCAAAAGGATTGCAGTCTGGAGAGTGTGAGCATGAATACATTCCTGTCCTGGGGAACGGAGACTTTCCTAAAGCTATTTCATAGAATCAAAGCATCCTTTGGGCTGGGAGGGACCTTTGAAGGTCATCTAGTCCAATCCCCCTGAAGTCAGCAGGGACATCTTCAACTAATGTAGGTTGCTCAGAGTCCCATGCAAACTGATCTGGAACAACTCCAGAGATGGATCTTCTACCACCTCTCTAGGCAACCTGGGCCAGGGTCTCAGCACCCTCATTATGAAGAATTTCTTCCCTATTTTAGTTCAAACCCATGATGCGTTGCCCTGTTTCACCATCAAGTTGGATCAGGAGCACTGGAACACTGCCTGATGGCTGTGTGAGGTCCTGAGAGACCTTTAGCAATGTGGACCCATACCCAGCTGTGTGTGCACAATGTCAAGGTTTAGGACTCCTATCCAAAGTGGACACAGCAGGAGTGGATATGTTACACACAACAATGATGTCTCCAGCATGTATGGAGCAGTCAGCATGGGTTTACCAAGGGGAAATCATGCTTGACTAACCTGATAGGATTCTATGATGCCATAACTGAATGGGTAGATTCAGGGAGACCATTTGATATAGTCTGCCTTGACCTTAGCAAGGCCTTTGACACTGTCTCACATGACATCCTAGTGAGCAAGCTCAGGAAGTGCAGGATGAAAGCGCAGGCAGTGAGGTGGATTAGGAACTGGTTACAAGATACAGTTCAAAGAGTGGCGATCAATGGTGCCAGGTCCCCAGTCCCCCAGGGATCAGTGCTGGGGCTGGTGCTGTTCAACATCTACATCAATGACATTGATAAGGGGACAGACGGACAGACAGAGTCTGCTCAGCAAGTCTGCTGATGACACCAAACTGGGAGGCTTGGCTGATCCATCTGAAGGCTGTGAGGCCATCCAGTGAGACTTGGACAGACTGAGAGCTGGGTACAGAGGAACCAAATGAGGTTCAACAAGGACAAGTGCAGAGTCCTGTACCTGGGGAGGAATAATAAACTGCTCCAGTACAGGCTGGGAGGTGATCTGCTGGAGAGAAGCCCTGTGGAGAAGGACCTAGGAGTCCTGCTGGATACCAAATTATCCATGGGACAGCACTGTGCCCTTGTGGCCAAGAAGGCCAATGGGATCCGGGGATGTATTAGAGTGTGTCCAGCAGATTGAGAGAGGTTCTCCTCCCTCTCTACTCTGCCCTGGTGAGACCTCATCTTGAGTACTGCCTTCAGTTTTGGGCTCCCCACTTTAGGAGGGACAGGGATCTGCTAGACAGGGTCCAGTGGAGGGCTACAAGGATGATTAGGGGACTGGAACACTGCCTGATAAGGAGAGGGTGAGGAACCTGGGGCTTTTTAGTCTGGAGAAGACTGAGAGGGGATTTAATAAATGTTTATAAATACCTGAGGGCTGGGAGTCAGGAAGGGGAGATGGGCTCTGCTCACTTGCTCCCTGGGATAGGACAAGGAGCAATGGATTAAGCTGCAGCACAGGAAGTTTCAGTTCAACGAGGGGGAACTTCTTTATTCTAAGGATCACAGAGCACTGGAAGAGGCTCCTCAGAGAGATTGTGGAGTCTCCTCTGAAGACTTACAAGGCCTGTCTGGATGTGTTCCTCTGTGACCCGAGCTAGATTATGGTCCTGCTCTGGCAGGGAGGTTGGACTTGATCTCTTTGGGTCACTTCCAACCCCTGACATCCTGTGATCCTGTGATCCAGGCATGAGCATCCTTGAGTGCCCGTCTAAGCAAAGGCACTCTTGCTGATGTGGGGAGGCAAAATCCTTTCTGGAGACCACACGGTCTTCCTGCAGTACTTGGCAAGTGACTGAGGTTCTCTCCACTCTTTCTCCAGGAAGTGTCTGAAGAACATGTGTGTGTACAACCCAGCCAAGTTTGAGTGGAAGGAGTTGGCTCCCATGAAAGCTGCTCGCTCCTTGTTCGGAGCCACTGTGCACAAGGACAAAATCTACGTGGCAGCTGGTGTCACCGACTCTGGCCTGACCAACTCAGTGGAAATCTATGACATTGCCACCAACAAGTATGTACCTGAGCACTCCTATGGGGATTAGTGATGCAAGGAGTAGCTGCAGGTTGGAAGCAACTTCCAACCATTCTGCAGTTAGCTTGCAACCCCTTCCAGTTCTTCCCAGTCTCTATTCCTCAGACAGCTGGACATCACTAGTGCTGCTGCAATCCACCTGGGCTGTGGATTGTCTGTAGGCTCACCTTCAAAGTGGCTTCACCAGCTGATGCTGTCCTTGGGTTCTCTGCAGGGCTGTAGCTTTATCTTGGCAGCTCCTACCAATGCAGTAGTCTCTGTCTTTGGGTTGACCTTGTGGCTGCAGTCCCACCACTGTTGGTCCATGTCAACAGTGTGCTTCATGGTTCATCTACTCAATGCAAAATGAAGCTGAGCTATGATGATAAAACAGATCTAACAACAATCAGTGTATGGTCCTATCCCATGTAGACCTACACGGGTTAAACTGTCACAGGTTAATCCAGTCCCTGATTTGAGGCCAGCCTCGGCATGGGGTGCTCTAACATGTCCTCTCTCTTGGTGTGGCAGGTGGGACACCTTCACCGAGTTCCCGCAGGAGCGCAGCTCTGTCAGCCTGGTGAGCTTGGCTGGGGTGCTCTACCTGCTTGGAGGGTTTGCCACGGTGGAGACAGAGTCAGGAGAGCTGGTACCAACAGAGTTGAACGACGTCTGGAGGTGACAACCTTCCCTGGGGCTGTCCAAGGGAGCATGGGAGGGATGCTAGTGAGAACAGACAGTTTGTGTCTTTCTTGCTGTCTCCAGTGTGCAATGGATGCCACTACCCCAGCAGAAGGCTGCTGGCTCAGTGCAGGGTCCCTAGGCAAGGTTTGCCCTGTGCTGTGCTGGAGGGCACATGAGGTGATTCAGTGATCTCCTCCAGCCTCAGGTAGCAACATTCTAGGGAAAATCTGCTCCTTCAGCTTTGTTACCTGGAGCTGATTCCAGACCTGCCCTTTGGCATGAAGAGTCTTTTGTGCAGTGCAGCCTCTCCCTGGGAAAATCACAGTTACCCTCGAGCAGAAAGCAACTTCTGACGGTTTCTCCTGTTGCATTAGCTGCTCCTGTCCTTCACATCTGTGGCTCTAGAGCACCCTCAGCAGGCACCTGCTGGCCTTCCCTGTGGCGCCATCAACCCATTTCCCAATGGGAAAATGCACTCTCCCCCGTGAGACTATGTGCTTGATATCCATGGTCCATATCTGTGCCCATGCCCAGTGCTGCAAACCAGAGCACACCAAGGCTGAAAGACCCCATGCAGCTCCTTGTGGCCAAGTAATATCTGTGGGATACCACTCCATGAACCAGGGCTCTCACTACTATGGAGAACAACTGAAACAAGGGAAAGGAGATATTTTCCTCACTGTAACTGTCCACCTGTCCCTCCTCAGGTATGATGAAGAGCAGAAGAAGTGGGAAGGGGTGCTCCGGGAGATCCAGTACGCCTCCGGTGCCACTTTCCTGCCCGTGCGCCTCAATGTTCTGCGCCTAACAAAGATGTAGCCAGGCGTGATTGAGGTTCTGTTCCATGGAGGCCTGGGGCAAGGAGGGATGGGGGGAGGTGAGGCCATGCTTAGCAGAGCAGAGTTGTGGCATGTGGGTAGGACATTGAATCTCTGATTGGTACCTTTTTTCCTTAATCAAATGGGAAAGGGGGAGGAATTATTTTGAAGCCCTGTGGGAACTCAAAGGTGTCCACAAGGTAGCTAGAGAGGGGATCTGGAGCCTGCAAGGAGCTGGAATACACTGCGCAATGAGTTGTTCCTGTCTCAGTGGAGAGGATAAAAAGATCATACACTGCTTCTGCTTCTTTCTCCATGTTTCTCTCCATCTTCTCAAGCACTGTTGAACCTCACAAGTCAACAGTGGAGATGGAAAGTTGGTCCCAAAGGACTAAGCTGACATTCTGCAGGGAAGAGGATTCAGAAAGTATTTTCTCATCTAAAGCACCTGTAAGCATGATCCTAGAGCCCACCTTGGAGAGGAAAAAGAAAGGTCTAAGTCAAGTGGTATAGGAGAGACCTGGGAGCACTTTGATGAGTTGCTGAGTGATGAGGGTTGTTGGGATGGGACACTTATAAGAACAGGTGAATGTGGGCAGCAGAAGCACTTTGGAAGTTGCAATGGAAAGAAAACAGTCTTAGTTCTTTGCCTGCACCTTGACTCTAGGCTGAGGAGAGGCCAGGAGCTAAGGTCTGCAGAGACAAAGAGTCATGCAAGTAGTAGGGTAGGGAAGGAGGGAGAGATGAGCAGGGGAGGTCATGTGCACTCATCCCTAGCCTTTTGGGCTTCCCATCTTCAATCACAGATCACAATGTCCTCACTTATGGTTGGCCAAGTGCTGTTTTTCAGGGAAAGGTTTTATATTTATGCTGTTTCTCCTATTTTTAATGTTCTGATGTTGTTGGGGTTTTTCAAAGAGTCCACTAGTTTGCTAAGTACAGGGAGATCTCAGACGTGCTTGGCTCAAAGAGAGCTTCCTACTGAGGAAAAATATGTACTTTTTTAAGTTATCCATAATATGTTTTGATAGAAACACAAATGTGCTGGCAGCAGGACAAAGATCTGCTAGAGCAAAAATCTCCTGATGCCCGCACCATCTGACCAGTGCTTTATTTAAAAATAAATTATTAGCCTATTTCAAATAAAATCCCCTGCCTCTGCATGTTTATAGAGCTGTAACCAAACAAGGACCAAACACAAGGATGAACAAAGGCTTCAATGAACACGTTCAGCCAATCAGCCCTACAGAGAGCCCTAGCAGAGCCCCAGCTTTTCACAGAATCATAGAATGGGTAGGGTAGGAAGGGACCTTAGAAGTCATCTAGTCCATGGCCACTGCAGTTAGCAGGGATATCTTCATCTACAGCAGGCTGCTGAGAGCCTCAACCTGATCTGGAATGTGTCCAGGGTTGTGGCTTCTATCATCTCTCTGGGCAACCTGGGCCAGTGTTCCACCACCCTCAGCATAAACATCTTCTGTCATCTAATCCCCCCCTTTTTGATTCATTGCCCCTTGCCCTGTCACAACAGACTCTGCTAAAAAGTCTATCCCCTTGTGGCTGAAAGGCCACAAGGTCTCCCTAGAGCCTTCTCTTCTCCACGCTGAGCAGCTCCAACTCTCTCAGCCTGGCCTCACAGCAGAGGAGTTCCAACCCCTGCATCATTTGCGTGATCCTTTTATTCTTCTTTCTTTCCCAGATTTGGGAGCTGGAATTTTAGCATTCGTATCCTTCCAGCTATTCTCCATACATAGGAGAACTAGAAGCTTACCTAGGACTACAAGGAAGTTGGAAGCCTACCTGATCTCATTTTACAGTGACCAGAGGTGGTAATTAATAATAAAAGAGAACAATTACAAACCTTGCAAAATACTATCCTCAAAGTGGTAGGAAAATTATGATATCAAAACACCACGATCAGTCTGGCTCAAAATGCAGTCATGAAGAAATTAAAACACATTTGGAGCGAAAGACAACTTGGCATGAGTAAAGGAACTGTAGTCTTGTCCTGGTTTCATTTTAAGGATTTTAAAAAGTTACAGGATAATCTCCTTAGAGGCCAATCACATCAGAGGAGTAATGAAATATTTTCACAAGAAAAATAAATCCAAGGTGACTGTCACGAAATAGCTTGAAAAAGGCAAGAAAAACCTTTGAAACAATGAAATGTGTAAAAAAATGAACTGCAAAAAATAATCACCTTCTAGCTGGACTTGCAGAAATTCCTCTGGGTGATTTCCAAGCTGAATGATGATGAATCCACCACATGCAGGAGAGTTTTTGCCAGAAAAGAAAAACGAAGGACAAAAAAGAATCCATGCATAGAGTAACCTGCCTAGGACCGGGCACCACCACCTTTGCTTCAGCTTTTCTTGCTGGATGCAAAATGGAAAGAATGGGAAGTCCACTTGGTCCTAAGAGAAGCCTGATCCCCATGCACCTCCTTCCAATTTGGCTTGGCTCTCCTGGGGAAATCTGAACCCTTTGAAGTCAATGGGGAATGCTGCTGAGTCTGAGTGAGTTGCTGTGGTTCCCTCAATAAGGGCTTGAGCTGTGGTGATTAAAACTGGTGCTTGTTCACCATCGTACACCACCCAACTGTACTGGGTGAATTACACTTCACAGCCGCTTAGCACTCCCTCATGGTATGCATCCATCATAAAGCTGTAGATGCCACCACTGGCACAGGGCAAGAAACCATAAAGAAAAAAATAACTTGCATAAAATGACTCAGAAGAGTTTGAAATGTCCCACTGCTTGAGCCACAAGGGCCAAACCTCAGGGTGTGCAAGCCAGCGTTGGCTCAAGGAAGGCAACAAAGTTGCTCTTCACCCAACAAAAATCTGGCCCAGAGACACTGAGCATCAAGTCCCCATGAGGCTGTCACTCCAAAGGCTATCACAGATAAGAAATGCCAGCATGAATACTAAGAGAGGCACTGCTCCTGGCTGCCTGGTGTATTCCCAGCTCACACACAGCTCCAGTGGCAAAAGTCTCACCTTGGACAACTTCTCCAGGCAATGCCAGCAGCAAAGGAGTAGGTACATCCCAAGGGTGGGGCAAAATCATCTCTTCCATTGGCTTTCCCGTATCAGTGCTGATGACAGCTGATGAGGTTCCCACAGCTCCATTTTAAATCAATAAAGGCATGAGGTGCTTTTGGACGGTCTCCTTGGTTTCTCCACTGCCTCTAGAGGAGCTCAGAGAGCCTCAGCTCACAGCTCACACAAAGCTCAAGTCAGTCGCACCCAGGAGTTCAGCCCTCACCCTGCCATAACACCCCCAGGACTGTAAGAATTGAGCATCTTCCTCTATCAACTCATGAACTCATCACCCTTCCTTGAAGAGCTATTCTTCTATTGACCCCACAACAGTCTAGCTGTCTCACACACATATCCACACCTCCCACCAAACCCAATGCAAAGATGTGAAGCAATACCAGCAGTCAATGTGCCATGGGAAGCCCATCCTGCTGGGAAATGACTCCTTAACCAATTGTTTCTAAAGAGTCTTTAACAACAACACAACCAAAACCAAACAAACGAAAAAACAAACCACACACACACAAAAAAAAAAAAAACCAGCAAAGAAATTCCAAAACCAAACCAACACAGCAAACTTTAGGTAACAAAGAAAGTGGTGGAGCTTTAGGTCTTTTACAAAAGACAAACTGTTTATTGATTCAGTCCTTCCACTTGCAACCTCTTTGGTAACAGTCATAACACTTCCAGACTGGGAGAACGCAGTGGAAAGGCTCATTTCTGACCACTCACCACCTTCAGAGCTCAGCAACCCCTGACATGTCTTGGTCAGCAGCTGAAAGCAGGTTTCAAAGCATTGCCAAGGGGCCTGGACTCTAGGGACAACCTAAACCAGCCTACCATGACTTGTCTTGCTTGTGGGTGGCCCAAAGAGCAGCTCCAACACCCCCAGACAGAAGACAGCTTAGGATGAGGACACATATTGGGCTCTCAGTGCCCTGGAGCTGTGAGCTGTGTCCTGGAAGGCCGCTTTGATGCACCTTGTGGGACCTCCTGTGGCCATCAACCAAGCAAGACTTGCATGTATCTGTGGTAGGCAAAGACTTGCCTGAGTCAGCCTCACGCTGATGGATTAACCCAACCATCTCAGCTTCCCCCCTCATCACACCATCCCAAAGAGAGTAACTGCTGTACTTGGAGTTAAAGATAAACATATATTGATTACACATGGTCATAAAAAAAAAGTAATAATAATACATTTCCTAGAACATTACTTGATGCTTCTGAAAAGCATCCAAGCTTCCCCTCCCCACCTTCCCTCAACTATACAGAATAAAGTGCTTCATTTAGTTTGTTCACACTTAGCAGAGCCACCGATACACTCTTAACTTGGCGTCTTGGGGTAACCGATACTCAACGCCGCAAAATAATACAGAGCCAAACACCAGGCATGAGAAACCAGTTTGGAGGCAAGTGCTTGGGGTTTTATCCGTTTCCTTCAAGTTCCACGGTACTGAGGATGGTCTAATTCCTCTTTTTTTTCCTCTTTTTAAACTACTCTTTTCTTCCTTTGCAAGTTTGCCCCAACTTCGTCATGGTTCTGCGTCACCAGGCAGGGCTGCGTGTGGGGAAGCTCTCTCCATCTGTGTGAACAAAGGGTGTCTGTCCATCTGTCCTTCCCTTGACTTTAGGCAAACCAAGAGTTCCATCAGTGGAGTTGTCTAGCAGCGGATGCTCATCTCTATTGCACTGTCACAGCCGTTCCCACCCACTGGCTGTCCATCCATCATCACCTTCCCACCATGCTGGGGTTATGGCTGTGGTCCGAAGGGCCAGTTGTGCCTCATGGACATGATGAGGCTTAACTGGTCTGTGCTACCAGGCTCCTGGGATAGAGAAACTAAAGAAATGACTCTCCCCATATGATTCCCTCCCTCCCTGGAGTTCAAATGATTAAGGGGGGAAAAAGTAAAATTGAAACCCGGACAGGTCTGGGGTTAGGTGCGGAGTTGTCAGCTGAATGTTGCGTTGTGGCATGTTCACGAACTGGGTGATGGAAATCAAGCCCCTCTCCACCCTTGCGGTCTGTCGAAGAAGGGATGTGAGAGATTAAGGTGCAAGAGTTAGGAAAAAAAAAAATTAAAATAAACCATAAAAAGCTTAAAAACAACGGACTTGACTCCCTCACCTCCTGTCACATCTAACCCAACAAGTCCCAGCCAGGACAAATGGAGGACATGACACTGGACTTGTCTGAGCTCTTAGTACATTAACGAAAACTAGACATGAAGAGACACACTGGGGCCAATACGGGTGTGGACAAAAGGGCTCAGAAGCCATGTAGGACTCCTAGAAACTGCCCAAGGCCTTGGAGAGGGAAAGGAGCAGCAGGGATCTGGTTCTCCAAAGTGCTGTGTGCATGGTCACATCGCGACATCTCCAAGTGGCTCTATGAGCAGGCTCTCAAAGGGGATCAGACGTGGCTGGGATCAGTCACTGGGCTTTCTGCTGGGCTTCTAGCCTCAGCAAGGTCCTCTCATCTCACAGTGACATCCAAGTGGGACAGAGAGAGGATGAACTGTGACAGGGACAGGACAAGTCACCTCCAGGTGAACAGTTCAAGGGAGCACGAGTTGGGATGGGTGTTTACTTGAGGGGAAGAAGCCTACCAGCCAGGCAGGCTGATGGGCTCCATCACAGATGACCATACTGGCAAGGTGATCCCGCCTTGGCTGCAGTGGGATCCTTGGGTGCAGTGCTCTCTTAGTGTCTCAAGGTTGCATGAGGGGAAAGATGCACGAGCGAGCCCAAGGGGGACTGGAACTGGGAGGCAGTGGAGGAGACTACATGGACCACTCTGCTGAGGCCCTCCAACACCTCCAAGGGTGGTGCTTCTCTAAAACTTCTCTAAAGCAATCATCTTCTAGTCTGGGTCATGGTCCCTTCAGAAAGCCAATGGCAGTGAGCTCATTGGTCCTGATTGCAGTGCTGGGGGTCCACAGGATCCCAGCCAACATGGGGATGAAAAGTAATTTGTTGCTCCAACACATTAATGAGAGTAGCATTCTGGAGATGTGAGGCACAGGGGGCCACTACTCAGCAGGCAAGGCTATCAGACACCTAACTCATCACCTCAAAGAGTGTTCAGGAAAAGAGCAGATGCTCCCCTTTCTGTTTTTGTTAGGCCAATGTTCCTGAACATCCCTGGTTAGTAAAGCTCCTGAGCATGTGGCTGAATCCTCCTGTCTCTACAAGGACAACCTCAACAGTGCCCAAGTGCTTTGATGATTCTGCCCAGGAGACAAAGCATCAAGACTTCTTCCTGAGCCAGATGCGGCTCACTGTCCCCAGGACCCTGTTATTCACCTAGAGCAAGGCGCAAATGAGAAAGGGCTCCTGAAGCCCATTCACTTTCCTTTCTTCCTTCTTGTCGCTCAACAGCCCTGCTCACCACGCCCATGACCTGACCCATGTCTGCACACATCCACAGCAGCCTGGGGAGTAAGCTGAAACACACCCCACCTCCTGGCCAGCACACCTCTGCTCATGCTGCAACACTCCCTGATACCAAAGGGGACACTTCTTCAGGTAGGGAGACCACACAGCTGTGGTCAGGACAATGCATGATGCTCCAGGGCTGAGCACAGGCGAAAGAAGCCCAGCTTGGACCCCAGCATCTAACAAAGGTAAAAGCAAAGCCTTCCCCTTCTCCTCCACCAGCATGAAGCCAGCCTGAATGAGTGATACCACAGACCAGGTCTTCAACAAACACACTGAGGCCACAGAAGCACCAACCAACACCACAGGGCATCTCCAAAGCAACCACAGCCTTAACTGGTCCTCTATGGTCCCTCCAAGTCGGGGCAGGGCAACAGCTGCCAACCCCATGGGGAGAGGCGTAAAGCTTGGGAGAGCAATGTGGGGAACAAGCTGGGAGGATGGGACATTGTCATCATGCTGAATGCGGTCTTGCTTTAGGTGTGAACCTTGCAGTGAGACCCAAGTGAGAGGTCACCCACCAGCCAGGGGTTGGTTTGATTGTTAAGGCACTATTCTGGGATGAATCTGCCGAGAAACAGCTGCATTCTGCTCCTCTGTCCCAAGCCACCCTCCCACCAGTCCTGAGGCCATCTGAACTCTCCCAGGGACACCTCAGCAACTCCAGAACATCCCCAGGAGCCCAGCTCCTGCTGGGATTAGCAGAAAGGGCACAACAGAGCCCAACTCCCCTAGGGTACCCCAAAAATGAACCAGCAGCAAGCTGCTGATGCCCCAAGATGGAATATTGGTGTTTGTGCTTTCACCTATCAAGGAGGAAAACCTCTTGTGGGGAAGGAAGACGCAGCGAGGGCTGCTAATGAGAGCAGGCTGACAGCTTTCCAACAGGGACATCTGCTTGCTTGTCATGGGGCCACCAGGGCCGGCAGGGTGCTGCCCACTGCTCAACCTCTTGGGGAAAGAGGCTGAATTGAAAGACCAGCTTTACAGTACAGGGATTCAAGCACCACTAGCTTGGTTTCGGCTTAGCAGAAGTATCGAAGCACCGGCAGGCACATGACACGGGCCAGCTCCACCACGGATGGTGTGGCATCCTGCTCCTCCAAGCCCCACCACCAACCCAGCATGAAGATGAAGCCAATGCATGGGAAGATGAAACGGAGAGCAACACCTTTTACCTACACCCTTACAGATGGACGGTGGTTCCCCTCCACAACACCCATGTTTCTCACAGCAAGGGCTTCCTCCTGCTACCCCCTCTCCGTGGAGAATGATGGGTGAGAAAAAGGGAAAAAACAAACCCAAAACAACCCCAAAATGAGGAGGAAGTGGGGTAAAGAGCAAGCGAAGCCTTAGCTCCCTGTGGGGAAAGCAGTCCGTGCGGGCGTGTGGCTGGGGTGGGGGATACCTAGTTGTTGTTTGAATTTATCCTCCCCGCCGGGAACAGGGGAGGGGGTGGTGGTAGGTGAGGAGGAGGAGGGAGGGTCTGTGGAAGGGGATGAAGCAGCGGCAGGGGCAGCGGGGAGACGCCAGGCCCAGGGGGCAGCGGGGCTGGGCTGGCAGCAGGTTGGGAGGTGGCCGTGTCCAAAGCCAAGGGGTTGCTGACGCGGAAACACTTCTCCTTGTGGGCCTTGAGCATGTTGGAGAAGCGGAAGCGCTGGCCGCAGACGTCGCAGGGGTAGGGCTTCTCCCCCGTGTGAGTCCTGCGGTGCCTCTTCATGTTGGGCCTGCTGGTGAAGCTCTTCCCGCAGATCTCGCAGATGTAGGGCTTCTCTCCTGAGGACCACACATGCACAGAATGCATCAGGTCATCCAAGCAAATCTTGTCCAACTGCCCCTCCAGTCAGCAGGGACATCTACAACTAGATCAGGTTGCTCACAGTCCCCTCAAGTTCGACCCTAAATGTCTTCAGGGATGGGGCCTCCACCACCTCTCTGGGCAACCTGTTCCAGTGTTTCACCACCCTCACAGTAAAGAACTTTGTCCTAATGTCCAACCTAAACCTACCTTGTTCCACTTTCAAACCACTGTCCCTTGTCCTAACACTACAAGCCCTTCTAAACAATCCCTCCTCAGCCTTTCTGTAGGTCCCTTTCAGATACTGAAATGATGTTAGATGGGTTCCCCAGACTCCTCTGCTCTCCAGGCTGAACAACTCTCTCAGCCTGTTCTCATAAGAAAGGTAATCCAGCCCTCTGAGCACCTTCATGGCCCTCCTCTGGATCCACTCTAGCATGTCCATGTCCTTTCTGCATCGAGGACACTCCAGATGAGGTTTCACATGAGCAGAGTGGCACAACCACCTCTTTCCATCTGCTGGCCAAGGTTCCTTTGATGCAGCCCAGGATGCAACTGCCCTGCTGACTAATGTTGCTGACTAATGTTCAGCTTCTCATCTACCAGTACCCCCAATTCCTTTTCTGCAGGGCTGCTCAAAATCTCATCATCCTCCAGCCTGTATTGATAATGGGGATCATCCAAACCCAGGTGTTTGTACTTTGCCTTATTGTGCCTCATGAGGTTCGCTCAAGTCCACTTCTCCAGCTTATTTAGGTCCCTCTGGATGGTATCCCATCCATCTGGATGGGGGAAGATGGATGAGAAGCTGGTGCCTGGACTGTCCCCCCACAAAATCCCATCCTGCCATCCACCCAAAGATGTCAGCCCTATGTCCCAGGGCTCCTTGCCTGCAGGGGCTGAGAGATCTCACCTGTGTGTGTCTTCATGTGCTCATCAAAGTACTGCTTCATGTTGAAGTCCTTGCCACACCACTGGCACATGAACTGCTTGTGGCCGATGTGAATGCTCATGTGGGAGCGCAGCTGGTACTTGTACTGGAAGCGCTCATTGCAGTTCTGAGGGGGTAAGAGGGGCACGGGTGTTGATGAGCACTGAAAACATCTCCCACATTCCCACAAGAGCACCAGCATACTGGGACAGTGCAGAAATTGCATTTTTCCCCAGAAAAATAACCTAAATAAATGGCATTTTGGAACATACTTAGGCAGCTTCACAGGCAGGTTGGGTTTGGGGTCGGATGCAAAGTCCAGGAACTGGAGGGACGGGTCCTGGCAACGGACATGTTTCACCATAAGGTCAGTGGGACCTTCAAACCGGGGAGAGATACAAAGCATGGAAGAGCATGGGTGTATCCCTGCCGGTGCACTGACACGAAGTGTGGGGGAAGCCCAGGAAGTGGAAGATGTTTCTGGGGGAAGCCCAGGAAGTGGAAGATGTTTCGTCCCATCAGTGTCATTGTCCTCATTTGAGAGGATGTGAGGTGGGAGGACCTTACCTCGCATTTAAAAGGCTTTTCCCCAGAGTGCTGGAGGGAATGGACTTTGAGGGACATGCTGCGTTTGAAGGACTTCCCACAGGTCTCACAGGTGAACGGCATGTCCTTGGTGTGAGCTGCAACAGAGAGAGGCAGGGTCACACCTCCTCACACCTCAAGAATTCATCTGCCCAGGTCCCATCTGCTGCTCCAGCAAACCCAGTACCATCTCAGGAAGAGGTATCAGCAGCAATGCTTCAGGTGCCAGTGAAACCCCTCTCGTCATGGATCACTTTGGTGCCTTCAAGCCCCAGGGACCCAGCTGCTGCTGACATGTGCAATTTACTCTTGAAAGCCCAGCACTGGTGTGGTCTGGTCCTCTTTTACAAGGGCAAGGATGGTTACACTTCAAACTCTCCTTTGATCATTTCTGAGGTCCCTTTTTTTTGGTTAAACAAAATACATGAGATACAGCAGCACCACATCTGATTGCTCCACACTCAGCACCAAGCAGACATAGATTTAGCATTAAATACCAAGCCAGATTTCAAGGCCACAGGGAAACCTTACCCAAGAGTAAGCCCAGCCCTAAAATCCCAACAGGACAGTGACAAAAAGACACCCTTCATTGCTAAAACAATAGATGAACTCCTCTAAAGGGATCTCTCTGCGGCACTGGTGCCTCCCACACTCACCGACCATGTGTTTGCGCACATGGGCCATGGTGTAGAACTTCTTCTCACAGATCTCACAGGAGAACTTCTTCTCAGCATAGCCATGGACGATCTTGTTGTGTTCATGGAGAGACCAGAGCTTCTTGAACCCCTTCCCACATGTCACGCACTGCAAGGAGAGAGAGGGTGGGTAGGGAAGCACAGGAACCTGTGCAGGTGCCACCAGCATTTTTGTTTTACCAGGCTATCATCTGGAACATCACTGTGAATCCTACCGCTAAGCAAAAATCATAACCACCAAGTTTGCTACAGGCCTTGTCTATCCAAAACCTCCAGAACTCCATCTTCTACCCATTGGATGGGGAAGAGACAATGCTTTTGCAAGGAAGGACATGGCATCCTCATCAAGAGATGTATTAGGACTTGCATGAAGAGCAGCTCATGCACCAAGACCCTTTTCCCAGCTAGGTATTTAACTCTTGTAAGCCACGAAGTCATTACATAAAAAAAAAACCAAACCCAAAACCAAAAAAACCAAGCCTCTGTGCATTAGAAGGCTGAGAAGAACAAAGGAACAAGGAGAAGCCCAAACAAGGGAACACAACTTCAGTCATCAGCAGGTATCATGGTTACTTTACCATGAAATGAGTTTTCCAAACATGTCCAAACAGACCAAACTGGCCCCAAATCCCAGTCCATCAGCACAAACAGATCATGAAGTGCAAAGTCCTCTCCTAGACATTATGGCAGAAATTTGCTTCAGCTCCAACAAGTTCAATGTTCCTCTGAAAATTCCCAGGAAAACTCCAACTTTGCCATGAGTTCAGCACCAGAGATCAGTGTGGCACTTGAGGAAACACAGGACAGCAAGGTTCACTGTTGGAACACAGGGATAGTGGGCATCGCTTGGGCAAGGACCCTGCCAGGAGACAACAGCCCTTCTTTCTTCTGAGGGTCAATTCTTTCCCCTTCATCTCTCCATGACTCATCTTCCTCTTGGACAGCAGGGACAAAACCATCCCTTCTCCTCACAGATGTGCTGAGAAAATAATTCATGCCTTGGAGACATCTCGCAACAGCACAGCTGAGCAGTACCAAGCAAGCCCAGGGAGGGATTCCTCCAGCTTCTCCTCCTACCCAGAACAGATGCCTGTTGATGGGCTTCAACCAGGTTCTGCACCAAATAAGGCAGTGGTACCATGAAAATGCACTATTAGGCCACATGGTCACAGTATCTCTCCATAGATTTAGGTGCCTGAGAGTCAAAAATAGGGTCACAGAGGCACTCCCAACACTCATCTTTCTCATCTTGCCATTCTTGAACATCACCATGAGTGGACTTCTGCATTGTATTGTTCCCAAGCATAGATTTCTACAAATCACAACTTTTTTTTTTTTTCTGCTCTAAGAAACATTTCAGGACAAATTCAGGACCAGAGCCTGGTATCAAAGACACGTCGATGCCCGTTTTCTCCACTTGAAAGAGACTTAAAGGTAGAGTGAAAGTAGCAGGTGTAGGAAAGCCCCCGGGGTGGAATCAAGAACTCTGGAGGGTTGAGCTTGTGCCCTTGGTTCCTACAAAATGACATCACTTTGCAAATGTGTAAGTAACGTCCAGATGAGGGGTAAAAAAATAAGATAAATTCCTGCAGGATAAGATGAAAAGCATGCAGAAGCTGGTCAGAAAAGAGTTTGGGAAACAATCTGATAAAGCAAAGGATGACTCATTTTTCAGATGTAGGAGGCAAGACGTCCATTATGGTGCCACGGGGATGGGAAACAATCACAGGAGTGAGATGAAGTCCAACATCTACAGCATTATGGATGAAATTTAGGGACAAAACAGGTATTGAAAGCAGCAGACTTGAATGCAAGGAGAGATGGTCCCTCCAAGGATCTGGTTAAACAAGAAGAAACAAAGACTGTCCATTATAGGCACAGAGCCAATGAAGTCCCTTTTAAATCCAGCTTATATAAGTCCATGGTGTATTGATAGAGTTATTCAATGTTATGGGAGCAAGCTGAGTGAATCTGGCTACTTGTAAAAATCAAAAAGCTCAAGTAAGAGGCAATCATCCATGTTTTCAGCAGAGGGAGGTCACCACATGGGCAGATGTGCTTCATCCTATTCAGAAATAACCCAGAAAAGAGATAAAAAGGGGGGAAAATACATATTGTGAGGTGACAGTCCCATGTTGTCCATCACAAAGCAGATGAGGCTGACGAGACATTCTGGGAAAACCCAATTTTAGTTGTTCAGGTTCTGTGATTGGCTCCAAAAGAGCCACCACCAAGCAGGTATTTGAGTTGCACTCATCTGCTCTGGGAAAAAGCATCCACAAAAAGCAACGTTGAGGGTTGTGAATTTGTCAAGAAGCTGCACCACAGGGTCAGCATAGGCAGCGACTTCTTCACTCGCTGGAGGTGAGACTGCTCTTGCCTCCATATTCCCTACACCTCCTAATGCAAAGGTCTGCTTCATTCCCCATTTTATTTGGGGTGCCATGGGTGAAGGGCTCCAGTAGCACCTGAGTTGTGTTACCTTCAGCTAGGAGAGCTGCAAGATCATTTAGATTTGTTTGCTGGTGGGAAGGAAGATGGGTAAAGCTCTCCAGAAGTTGGTGTTTAATTAGCAGCATCAGCATTCTGCAAACAGCTCACTGGAGATTAGGAGATGGTTTGGAGTGATCTGCAGGAACACACATGTGCTGCTCTGATGGGATGCATCCTGGGCCAATCCCCATCAGTGGGAGCAGCAGGTGGAGGGAG
>VWYK01035765.1:0-13732 GCA_013399775.1 Semnornis frantzii
TGAGGCCAAATCTGGAGTATTGTATCCGGTTCAAGAGGGACAGGAAACTACTGGAGAGGGTCCAGTGGAGCTACAAAGCTGCTGAGGGGGCTGGAGCAGCTCTGTGAGGAGCAAAGGCTGAGAGCCCTAGGGCTGAGAGCCTGGGGAAGAGCAGCTCCAGAGAGGATCTGAGCAATGCTCAACAAGAGCTGAAGGGTGGAGGGCAAGAGGATGGGCCCAGACTCTTGCCAGTGGTGCCCAGTGACAGGACAACGGGCAGTGGGCACAACCTGGAAGCCAGGAGGTTCCACCTGAACAGGAGGAGAAAGTTCTTTGGTGTGAGGATGCTGGAGGCCTGCAGCAGGCTGCCCAGCGAAGTTGTGGAGTCTCCCTCTCTGAAGACTTTCCAGCCTCACCTGGATGCATTCCTGTGTCCCTGCCCTGGGTGACCCTGCTCTGCTGGAACATGAGGGTGCTGGTACCATGGAGCAGGCTGCCCAGAGAGGTTGTGGAGTCTCCTTCTCTGCAGAGATTCCAACCCCGCCTGGCTTTGTGATCCTGGGCAAGCTGCTGTGGTTGCCCTGCTTTAGCAGGGGGATTGGACTGGATGATCTCCAGAGGTCCCTTCCAACCCCTCCATTCTGTGACTCTGCTCTGGCAGGGGGGATTGGACTCGATGACCTCCAGAGGTCTGTTCCGTGAGCCAGGTGCCAGTAGGTAACTGAGGTGTAAGAAGGCAGAGTGGTGCTGGGAGCAGGGCCAGAGCTCTTTCTAGAAGGCAGGTGGACCTGGCTCTCTTTTTGGATCCGCGTTGTCCACTCCTCAGTGTGGAAGGACTCATTTCCTCCCGCAGGGATCATCGAGAGAGAGGAAAGGTCCATGGAAGAGGAGCTGTGCGAGCAGCACCGCGGCCAGTTCAGCCTGGCCGATGTGATGTACTTCTCCAAGAAGGGCTGCCAGGCGGTGGCAGAGGACGAAGTCACTCGGCGCTTCTCCTCTGAGGAGCTGCTGTCCTGGAACCTCCTCAGCAGGACCAACGCCAACCTGCACCACGTCAGCTGGCAGCTGAGCGCCGCCTGGCTCCTGGGCATCCTCCTCCGCTATTGTCTGCTGCTGCCGTTCCGGTGAGCCAGCTGCCAGCTGCTGCTTGGGCTCTAGGGCTAGGGGGGGTGAGTGCTGCTGACCGGTGCAGGAAGGACACCCTGCCACCACTTTGCTGTACAAGATGCCCCCAAAAGCAAAAAGGCTGAAGCTGCTGAAGGTGTAGCCACATCCTGATGTGATCTGGAGAGGGTTTTTGTTGTGCCAAACATCAGCTCCTCCAGCTGAAGGCATCAGGCTCTGTCTGTCAGAGTAAGAGACAGGAAAACTCTATGCTGACCACTGGGGATTTGAAGCCAGAGCCAAAGTTCTGTGTGAGGCTCAACAGGGCTCTAGGCAACCTGATCTAGTGGAGGATGTCCCTGCTGACCACAGAGACAGAGACCTTGGGATGTCCCTTTCAACCCATTATAGGATTCTATGATTCTGGGAGCACAGGGCTGGGTGGCCAAAGGAGACATCCACTTGGAATGCATCCAGCTGTCAGACTTTGTGATTCTTCTTGAAGCCAAAGCAAGCCAAAGAGTTACAAACAGGTCCTGAGGGCTTGTGCAGAGCAGGAGCTTGTAAAATGTCTTCTCGGATGGGAGGGCAGCAAGCTCAGAGCAGCTGCAGTACACAGATTTCACAGCAGGCAGTCACACAGCACTGATCTTCTGGAGGTGAGGAGGCTGAGGGGAGACCTCCCTCTCTACAGCTCCCTGAAAGAAGGCTGGAGTGAGGTGAGGTTGGGCTCTTCTTGCTAGGAACAAGTGACAGGAGGAGAAGGAATGGTCTCAAGCTGGCCCAGGGGCAGCTTAGGTTGGACATTAGAAGAAACTTCTTGACTGAGAAGAGTTCATGAAGTGACATAATGGGTTGAGTCAGAAGGGACCTGAAAGATCATCCAGTTCCAGCCCTGCTGCCATGGAGAGGGACACCTCCCACTAGACCAGGTTTCTCAAGGCCTCATCCAACCTGCCTTTCAATGCCTCCAGGGCTGGAGCCTCCACAACTTCTCAGGGCAGCCTGTTCCAGTGCCTCACCACCCTCATGATGGTTTTCAAAGCCTGGCACAGGCTGCCCAGGGAGGTGGTTGAATGCCCATCCCTGGAGGTGTTTCCAAGAGGCAGAGCTGTGGTGCTGAGGGCCATGGCTTAGCCCCATCCTTGGCAGGGTTAGAGACTGGTTGGGCTATGGACAAGCTCCAAGATCTTCTCCACGCAAACCCATTCTATGTCTCCATGTGCCTGTCTGTAAGCTCAGCTGTGCAGCTGGAGAAGGGAACCTTTGTGCAGAAATGGCTTCAGCCTCAGCTTGCTCAGCAGCTGTGCTTGGGGTGGGAATGCATCCTGGTATCCCTGGGGAGGTTTCCTACATGAGATGCTGGCTGTATTTTCGCTCTGAGATGTGTCACCTGCACTGAAGGTCACTGTGCTCTGAGTGTGGGGGCTTTTCTAGCAAGCTGAGAGCTTCAGAGCAAGGCAGGCTGCAAGGAGCACAAGGCTCTGTGCTCCATGAAGGACTGAGTGCCAGCACACTCCTGGTGTCCTGGGAGCCTTAGCTGCTTGGTACTGCTGGTGAGGAGCAGTTAATAGTAGGGGGAGCATTGTGGGCTAGCTCCAAGGGGTCAGTAAGAGCTACTCTTGCTCCCCTTGTCCCTTTGGCTTTTTGGCCTTTAATTCAGATTCTTTTCCTTTGTAGTATCTGCTTGGCTGTTTTCAGCATCCTCCTGCTGGTGTTGGCCACCACAGTGGTAGGACAGTTCCCAAATGGCAGGTAGGTGTCTCCTGAGGGCTCTGCCCATGTCTATTTTGCTTTCTGCAAGGCCTGGAGTGTGTTGGAATCTAAATCTGCCTGAGCCTGGAGGATCAGGGTCAGCTCTTGGGGGTGATTTTGGTTTTCTTTCTTTCCCACAAACTCCCTGAGCACGAGGAGAGCTTGGCCATGGCATTCCCCCATGAGCACAGCCAGACACTGGAATCATCTCCCAAGGGAAGCAAAGGAGTCCCTTCCATGTTTGGCACCCAGCTTGCCAGGCTGCTGGCCCAGCTTATTGCACCTGCACTGTGACCTAGACAGGTTGGAGCAGAGGATCCTTGGGGTCCCTTGAAGCCTGGCATGCTGGGATGGTGTGAGCTGAAAGGGAACACACACTGCAAGCCAGGCAGATGCTGAGGCCTGTCTTGGAGTGGAAAAGAAAGAGGAAGCTCTGCTCGAGTCACAGGAGTGGAAGTGCTGCCAGTGGTGTCCTGTCAGTGCCAAACCTCCTCAGCCCTGTGAGGAGTGTTAGTGAAGGAGCCACCAGCTGCTGCCAGAGTGCCTGTACAGCAAAACCTGGCTGGTACCTTCTCTGTTTGGGATCTCCTGGGGTTGGAAGAGATGAACCAAGAGCCTGATGGGTTCCTCCTTCCTGACACTGAGAGGAAATGGCCTCAAGCTGCCCCAGGGGAGGTTTAGGTTGAACATTAGAAGAAACTTCTTCCCTGAAAGGCCTCTCAAAGCCTGGCACAGGCTGCCCAGTGAAGTGGTTGAATGCCCATCCCTGGAGGGGTTTCCAAGAGGCAGAGCTGTGGTGCTGAGGGCCATGGCTTAGCCTCAGCCTTGGCAGAGTTAGGGAGTGGTTGGACTCCAGGATCTTAAAGGGCTTTGCCAACCAAAACAGTTCTATGGTTCTATGATTAAACTACGGTAGGCACAGAAGGAGCTGGCAGAGAGCACCAAAATGGTTCCACCTTGAGGATTGTCAGCAAAATTGCATTTGGTTAGCATGGTCCTTGTGAAAATAGCTGCTGGGAGTTGTCACTGCACTGCCCTCGGGGTGACTGCTCAGCACTGGAGGTGTCTGCATGGCTTCCTGTCTTTCAGAGTGAAGGGCTGGCTCAGCAACCAGGTTCAGATGATCTGTGCCACCTTGGGGATCCGGTGCCTGGCTGGTCTGGTTCATTTCCACAACAGGTGAGTGGTGCCACCTTGCTCTCTGATCTGGTGGTGGTTTCTGGCAGTGCTCAGTGGCTCAGCTCTCAGAGCAGGATGCTCTCACTGTTGCTCCATGGGCACCATGAGGGTTCAGGAAGGTGTTTGGACAAGCCAGACTCTATCAGGGTGTTTGCAGGTCCTGCTGTGTTTACTGTCCTCCATTGGTAGGGGCTGTGGAGGTGGGGGCAGTTCTGTGTCCTTCCTGAAATATGGGCTTGGACATGTTTGCTCTAATCACCTGCCAGAACATCAGCATGAACTGTTCAGCTGCTCTCTTGGCTGGTTGCTTTGGCAAAGGGTTCATGATTTCTCCCAACAAGTACGTGGAGCTGTTAGAGCAGGTCCAGAGGAAGATGTGACCCAAGGGCTGAAGCACCTCTGGTATGAAGACAGCCTGAGAGTTGAGGCTGTTCTGCCTGGAGAGAAGAAGGCTCCAGGGAGGCCTTAGAGCAGCCTTCCAGTACCTTAAGGAGCTCCAGGAGAGCTGGGGCTGTGCCAACCTGCCCTGAGCTGCAGAAAGTGCCTCAGTGAGCAGAGCCTGAGCTGGGCAGTGCCAGTACTGAGCAGAACCAGCTCTGGCCCAGCTCAAAGCAGGGCAGGACCACACCACCATTAGCACTTTAAAACCTTTTGTGGTCTCATTCCCATGGCTCTGCAGCTGAGCCATGGCCCTAAAATGCTTTTGTCACTGAGGCTCTCTGTCCAGGATGTGTGCTGATGGGTGACTGGGTGATCTAATGGGCCTGCAGGCTGAGGATCCAGCATGAAGTGATGGCTTTTCTGGGTGTCCCTGCAGGGAAAACAAACCACAGGAGGGAGGCATCTGCGTAGCCAACCACACATCTCCTTTAGATGTCCTAATCCTGGCCAGTGATGGATGCTACTCCCTGGTATGAAGGAGAGAGCTGGCACATGTCAGCCGTGCTCTAGAGCTGGGTGAGCCTGGTGGGGCTGGGAGATGATGGCCTTCAGCTGTGCCTAGCCTTGCACAGTGGCACAGGCAAAGGTGTGCACACTTTGGCTTGCTGCCGCCAGGGGATGAGCTTAGAAGCTGCTGATCTAGAGTGAGGTGTCCCTGCCCAGGGCAGGGGGGTCGGAGCTGGATGCTGATTGAGCTCCCTTCCAGCGCTGACCGTCGGGTGGTCGTGTGGGCAGGACGTGGCCGCGGGGGGTGCTGTGCTCAGCAGGTGCTTTGGGTTGCAGGTGGGGCAGGTGCACGGCGGGTTCCTGGGGCTGATTCAGAAGTCCTGCCTGCAGACCAGCCAGCACGTCCTGTTCGAGCGCTCCGAGATCAGGGACCGGCACCTGGTGAGGAAAAAGTAAGGTGCTGAGGGCTCTCTGAACTGCCCACCCCAGCCCTGCTGCTTGGGGAGCCTCCAGGCATGGCCTGCCCTGCTGCAAGGAGAGCTGCCCTCATGCACAGAGACACCTGCACTCTGCTGGGTGGGCAGCTGGAGGTTGGCATCACTGGGAGGGATGCAGCTCTCCCACCAGTGCAGGGTGTCCCTGTTCAGCCTGGAGAAGAGAAGGCTGCACTGCAGGGAGACCTTAGAGCAGCCTTCCCATCCCTGAAGGGGCTCCAGGAGAGCTGGGAAGGGACTTGTGACGAGGGCTGGGAGTGACAGGATGAGGGACAATGGCTTTGAGCTGGGAGAGGGGAGATCGAGAGTGGAGATGAAGAAGAAATTCTTGAGAGTGAGGCAATGAAGAGGCATGAAAACTTGAGATGTGGACTACACTGATGAGTGTCTGTGGCCAAGAAGGGCACCAGCAGCCTGGCCTGCATCAGCAATGGTGTGGGCAGCAGGAGCAGGGCAGGGATTGTGCCCCAGTGCTCAGCACTGGGGAGGCCATGCCTTGATTGCTAGGTTCAGTTTTGGGTCCTTCATTGCAAGAAGGACATTGAGGGGTTGGAGCAGGTGCAGAGAAGTACAAGGAAGATGGGGAAGGTCTGGAGAAGAGGGCTGGGGGAGGAGCAGCTGAGGGAGCTGGGGGTGGTTAGTGTGGAGAAGAGGAGGCTGAGGGCAGAGCTCCCTGCTCTCTACAGCTCCCTGAGAGGAGGCTGCAGTGAAGTGTGGGTTGGGCTTTTCTGCCTGGTCTCAGGTGACAGAAGAAGAGGAAATGGTTTCAGGTTGCTCCAGGGGAGGGTTAGGTTGGACATTAGAAGAAACTTTTTCCCTGAAAGCCTGGCACAAGCTGCCCAGTTAGGTGGTTGACTGCCCACCCCTGGAGGGGTTTCCGAGGGTCAGAGATGTGGTGCTGAGGGGCGTGGCTTAGCCCCAGCCTTGGCAGAGTTAGAGAATGGTTGGAGTGGATGAGCTTAGAGGGCTTCTCCAACCACAACCATTCTGTGATTTTCACTTTCCTGTCCAAACACACACCTGAGCCTTCTCTGCCAATGGAGTGCAGACTGCAAAGTTTTTTTCTCTCCACAGAATTAAGGAGCACATTGCAGACAAGTCCAAGCTGCCCATCCTCATCTTTCCAGAAGGTAGGAATGAGTTTATTGCTCTTCCCACTTCTACTCACTGAGTGCAGTTTGTTTGATCCAGGCTGCAGCAGGGAGGTGTTTGGTTATTAATTTGTAGAATTAATTCCCAGAAACCAACCCTGTACTGGGCTGAGCCCCAGCAGTGTGGGCAGCAGGGGAGGGAGGTGATTCTGCCCCTCTGCTCTGCTCTGCTGAGACCACTCCTGCAGTGCTGGGGCCAGCTCTGGAGCCCTCAGCACAGGAGAGGCAAGGATCTGTTAGAGAAGATCCAGAGGAGGCCACCAGGATGATCAGAGGGCTGGAGAACCTCTGCTGTGTGGGCAGGCTGGGAGAGTTGGGGCTGTTCAACTTGGAGAAGAGAAGGCTGCAGGGAGAACAGACCTGGTGGGGGAGAGACTTTTGACAAAGGCATGGAGTGGCAGGACAAGGAGCAGTGGCTTCAAACTGCAAGAAGCTGAATTGAGATGAGACCTGAGGAAGCAATTCTTACTCATGAGGGTAGTGAGGCACTGGCACAGGTTGCCCAGAGAGGTTGTGGAGGCTCCAAGCCTGGAAATGTTGAAGGCCAGGTCAGATGGGGCCTTGAGCAGCCTGGTCTGGTAGGAGCTGTCCCTGCCTATGGCATGGGCTGGAACTCCATGGTCTCTAAGGTCTTTTCCAACCCAAATCATTCCATGATAATGGAAGTGAGAGCAGCCTCTGGGGTTGTCTCACAACTCAGCCTGCCTTTCTCTTTTAGCAGCTTGGGTCTCCTGAGGACAGTTTGCTGCTTTTCTCAGAGTGGGTTAAACTCTTCCCCTCTTCTCCCTCTGGCCAGGTACCTGCATCAACAACACCTCGGTCATGATGTTCAAGAAGGGAAGCTTTGAGGTAGGAGGCACCATCCACCCAGTAGCCATCAAGGTAATGTATCTGCAGCTTTCCACACATGGAAGGGCTCTTTGCAGAACCTCCTCATGGCAGAGAAGCTGTTCCTGTCTAACCCTCAAACAGGATTGTTAGGTGGGAGTAAGGCTCCTACCCTGCCACTTCAGGTTAACTGCTGGAGTGCTGTGGTGAATGCTGACATGTGAAGCTTCACTCTGGATTGGCTGCTGCCCTCAGGAAGGGTGATTAGATTTGCATTTAAGCAGTTGAACCAAGATTTCATGGGCACGACAGAAGCAGCTGATGGAATGTAGACTAAGGTGGAAGATCAGGAGATGGCACCAAGTGCTGCCAGCCCAGTCCCAGCCCTGTGCTGGACTGATCCCCAGCAGCAGGGGCAGGGAAGGGATTCTGTGCCTCTGCTCTGCTGAGACCCCCCCTGCAGTGCTGGGGCCAGCTCTGGAGCCCCCAACATGAGAAGCACATGGAACCGTTGGAGCAGGTCCAGAGGGCTGGAGAACCTCTCCTCGAAAGAACACACTGAGAGTGTGGGAGTTGTTCAGCCTGGAGAAGAGAAAGCTGAGGAGAGACCTCAGCCTTCCCAGATACGAATGAGGCTGCAGGAGAGCTGGGGAGGGACATTTGACAAGGGCTAGGAGTGACAGGATGAGAGGTGATGGCTTCTGACTGGGAAAAGCTGGATTGAGATGAGACACAAGGAAGAAATTCTTGCCCATCAGGGTAGTGAGGCACTGGGACAGGTTGCCTGGAGAAGTTGTAGAGGCTCCAAGCCTGGAAGTGTTCAAGTGCAGGTTGGATGAGGCCTTGAGCAGCCTGGGCTAGTGGAAGGTGTCTCTGCCTGTGGCAGGAGGATTGGAACTAGAAGATCTTCAAGTTCCCTTCCAGGCCAAGCCATCCCATAATTCCATAACCATGGCCTCTCCCTTGTTGTCCTTGCCTTGCAGTATGACCCCCGCTTTGCAGACCCCTTCTGGGACAGCAGCAAGCACTCCGTGATCTCCTACGCCTTTAAAACGCTGACCAGCTGGGCCATCGTTTGCAACGTCTGGTACCTGCCACCCATGGTCAAGGAGGTTCTTCTGCTCCTGCCTATTTTGTCAATGCTCAGGAGAGGTGGTCTGGAGGGCACCAGCACTGCTGGGCACTGTGGGCTGGGCTGGCAGTTGGGAGCCTTTATGACAGCTTGAAGGACAGAGGCCAGGGAGGGAACTGTGGGCTTCATGCTGAGTGTGCTTCTTGGTGTGTGAGTGAGTGACCTTGGAGTCAAAACGCTGCTGCAGGGATCCAGGCACTGTTGCTTCCAAAGAGCCTCTTTGCCTGGCTGCAGCTCCCTGGCTTCCCCCTGCTGCAGACTACAGGAGATGTTCCAATGTGGTTGGATGCTGCATGGTTCCTGCCCCAGGCCCCCCCTTTTAACTCCAGAAAGGGTTGTGAGCACACTGATCTAATTGAGGATGTCCCTGCTGACTGCAGGAGGGTTGGACTGGATGAGCTTTGGAGGTCACTTCCAACCCAGCCCGCTCTGTGATTCTATGATTCACAGGTTCAGGCCTTCTCACTCCATATTGGGCTGCTTCTGCCTTCTGTGTCCCTCCTCCACCTGCACAGCTTTGCCCACCCCTCTTTGTTTCTCAGCATGCAGAACAGGGAGAAGTGGAGAAAATGTTCAGGTTGCCAAGCAGGTCACTCCCTGCTGCTTTTGTTTCCAGGAGGAAGAGGATGCTGTGCACTTTGCCAACAGAGTGAAGGCTGCGATTGCTGCTCGGGGGGGAATGGCTGTGCTGCCTTGGTAAGGAGCAGCACCTCTCAGGTGCCTTTCAAAGCTGTTTTGGGTGTTCTGTGTCCAGATCACTAATCAAGACATTAAAGAGAACTAGCCCCAGCCCTGAGCCCTGGGCAACACCACTGCTGATAGGAGACTCTCAGTCCAGTGCCAGGTGGTGCAAGCTAATCTGTCCTGCATTGCACAAAGCCAAGGGTTAGGCTGAAAACTGCTCTGCCTGCAGTGTCAGTGCTGCAGCACTTCCTTGTCTTGCCCTGAGTGAGCTCCTAGCTGCTTCCTTTGTCTCTTGCAGGGATGGGGGCCTGAAAAGGAAGAAAGTCAAAGAGTCTTTCAAGGAAGAGCAACAGAGAAAGTATTGCCAGATAGTGCTGGAGGATGGATCTGTGGGCAAGGGAAGTGTCAGAAGTGTCAGTTAAGTGTTATTTATTTTATCTGGTTGACCCAGGACCTGGCTCCACCACAGAATGGGCTCCTTTTTTTTTTTTTTTCCTGCTAAGACTGTCAGTTTTCTTCTGTCCCTGGAAGATAATTTGCCTGTGACACAGCAGGGAAGCCCCAGGGAGATAGACTTTGTATGGAATGGGAACATTGTTTTCCAAAAAGAAGCTTCTGCAAGGCACTGGGAGAGTCCTCCCAGATGTTGAATGAGCAGAATCTGCAATAAAATTACTGAGGTTCACTAAAGCACCATCAGAAAAAAGCTGGAGATTCAGCTGGGGCCTTTTTGACTTCTGCTAAGCCACTTCTGTGCTCCCACCTCCATCAGTGACTCAAGCCATCAGGTTTTCCTGGTAGCCACAGCCAGGGTGTGGCTGTAAGGACACAGCTCTTGCTGTCAGGAGATGGCAAAGCCAAACCATCTCACCAAAGATAGTGAGGATGCATTGCATGTCAGAGGGAAAGAGACAGCTGCTGACTTTCCCCTCTGTGTCACGATGCCAGGGATGGGAAGTAGGAAGCTCTCCAGGGTGCCACTGACAAGCAGCAGAATAGTGTCTCCAGGACAGTGGCTGTGGTGCCTGGGGTGTGATGCTGGGATAAAGGAGGCACAGCCAAGGAGAATACACCATAGAATGGTTTGAGTTGAGGAGACCTTTGAGATCATCCAGTCCAAGCAGTATCTGACAAGCTAGGGCTAAGCCACGGCCCTCAGCACCACAGCTCTGCCTCTTGGAAACACCTCTAGGGATGGGCATTTAGCCACCTCCCTGGGCAGCCTGTGCCAGGTTTCTAGAGCCCTTTTGGGGAAAAAGTTTCTTCTAGTGTCCAACCTAAACCTCCCCTGGGGCAACCTGAGGCCATTTCCTCTCCTATCACTTGTTTGTAGGGAGAAGAAACCAGCCCCCACCTAGCTCCAACCTCCTTTCAGGGAGCTGTGGAGAGGAATGAGGTCTCCCGTCAGCCTCCTCCTTTATGGAGCATCTCCAGAGATGGGGACTCCCTCACCTCCCTGGGCAGCCTCTTCCAATCCCCGACCACTCTTGCAGCAAAGACATTTTTCCTTATCTCAAATCTAACCCTCCCCTGGCACAGCTTCAGGACATTTCCTCTTCTGTCACCTGGGACTGGGAAGAAGAATCCAATCCCCCACCTGACTGCAGCCCTCCTCTCAGGGAGCTGCAGAGAACAATGAGGCGCTCAGCCTCCTCTTCTCCACACTAACCACCCCAGCTCCCTCAGCTGCTCCTCGCCAGCTCTGTGTCGCTCTAGGCAGGTCTGAAATGCCTCTCTGGCTCGGCTGTAGCGGAGCTGCTGTACCGTGTGCGGTTCCAACTCCGCTTGCGCTCCAGCTGGTGGCTCCAGAGCTCTGGCGCTGCAGAGCCGCGGGCCGGGCTTGCCATCTAGCGGCGTCTGCTTCCCGCTGCTGAACTCCCCTTGCGCGTCCGCATCGCAGAAGGGACCTCCAGAGGTCCCTTCCAGGCCCCGCCATGCTGAGATGCCATGACAAACAGGCCATGCCCGCACTACAAGCTCCTCCTGTAGGAAAGCAGAGCTGGACGGGAGGGCAGCACCGTGGGGTGAGGTTGTGCTTTATGGCAGGTGTGTGGGCAGAAGAGCCACAGAGTCATAGAACCATGATGGTTGGAAAAGCTCTCTAAGATCATCCAGTCCAACCTTCTCCCCAACACCTCCATGACCACCAGACCACATCCCAAAGTGCCACATCTAATTGGTTTTTGAACACCTTGCAGTTGTGACCCCACCCCTGGGCAGCCAGTCAAATCCCTGACCACTCTACCAGAAAAGACATTTTTCTTCATCTCCAACCTAATCCTCTGGCACAATTTCAGGACATTTCCTCTCCTTCTGTCACCTGACACTAGGCAAGAGCCCAACCCAACCTCACTGCAGCCTCCTCTCAGAGAGCTGCAGAGAGCGATGAGCTCTGCCCTCAGCCTCCTCTTCTCCACACTAAACCTTCCCAGCTCCCTCAGCTGTTCCTCCCCAGCCCTCTTCTCCAGACCTTTCCCCACCTTCCTTGCCCTTCTCTGCACCTGCTCCAGCCCCTTAATGTCCTTTTTGGAGTGAGTGACTCAAAACTGAGCCTAGCACTCAAGGTGTGGCCTCAACAGTGCCAAGTCCAAAGGCACAATCCCTGCCCTGCTCCTGCTGCCCACACCATTGCTGATCCAGGCCAGGCTGCTGGTGCCCTTCTTGCCCACCTGGACACACCCTGGCTCATCTCCAGCTGCTGTCACCCAGCACCCCCAGGGCTTTCTCTGCTGGGCACTTTCCAGCCACTCTGCCCCATCCTGCAGCATTCCTGGGGTGGTTGTGACCCAAGTGCAGGACCCAGCACTTGGCCTTGGTGACCCCCATGTAATTCACAACAGAAGCAGGTGGGTTTTTCTAAGAAGGCTCAGAGCCAGAGGGAAATGTCAGGGTCACCCTGTGATGGTTTGCAGGCACTCTGGCCCACCCCTGTCATCACCCATCAGTGGAAGAAGCTCCTGGTGAGCAGGGACTTTGGCAGGAGGCAGGTTGGAGCAGAAGGAGCTGAACAGCAGAGTGACAGTCACAGGTGAACAGAGCCTGCAGGTCTCACCTCCACCCTTGCATGACTGGTGCACAAATCTATTGATGCTGAAGTGGAAGAAAACATCATCTCTCATTTGAGTTGCTGGAAGGCCTCCAACCTCTTGCCTCAGCAGGGGAAAAGGTGCCTGCTGCCCTGCCAGCCTCCTGCTGGTGACAGCTCCTGGCAGAGTCCCATCAGAAAAGTGCTGAGGTTCATCCCTTGCAGGTACCTTGCACTGCCATCAAAGCCCAGCTGGTTGTTATCTGCAGAAACTGTTGACTTAGAGAACCCCACAGCTCGTGGCTGTGCCAGGTGGCCTTTGTCTTCTGAGAAGATAGAGGTGGTGCAGAGCTCTGCTGATAAAGAGGGTTCAGATTGTTTCCAGCCTTACCTTTTGTTTGTTTGCTCTATGGCCTGTGACGACAAACTGCCTCTGTGCCACTGCTGCCTCCCAGCCTGGGCACCTCACGCAGGACTTCTGCCTCTCAGACACTAGGGCAAGAAGGGTACCAACAGCCTGGCCTGCATCAGCAGTGGTGCGAGCAGCAGGAGCAGGGCAGGGATTGTGCCTTTGGGCTCAGCACTGCTAAGTCCACAGCTCGAGTGCTGGGTTCAGTTTTGGGGCCCTCACCCCAAGAAGGACATTGACAGGCTGAGGCAGGTGCAGAGAAGGGCAAGAAAGGTGGGGAAGGGTCTGGAGAAGAGGGCTGGGGAGCAGCTGAGGGGGTTTAGTGTGGAGAAGAGGAGGCTGAGGGAAGAAAGGAAGAAGTTATTCTTCATGGAATCATACAATCAACCACGTTGGAAGAGCCCTCCAAGCTCATGCAGTCCAACCTATCACCCAGCCCATCCAGTCAACCAGACCATGGCACTAAGTGCCCCATCCAGGCTTTTCTTGAACACCTCCAAGGATAGTGACTCCGCCATCTCCCTAGGCAGCCCATGCCAGTGCCAATCACTCTCTCTGTCAAGAGCTTCCTCCTAACATCCAGCCTAGACCTCCCCTGGCACAGCTTGAGACTGCCCCTCCTTGTTCTGTTGCTGGTTGCCTGGGAGAAGAAACCGATCCCACCTGGCTACAACCTCCTCAGGTCCATGTGAAGCCTCTTGTGTTCCAATTTGTGCCTCTTTTGCTTTTGCTGCCACTGGGCACCGCTGAAACGCCCCCATCCTCATGACCTCCACTCTTTAGATGCTCATTTTTGAGCTGCTCTCCTTCCTCCAAGCGTCACCTCCCCAGGCAAAGCCTCATCTCCCTAGACCCTGCCTCCAAAAGGATGTGTCGGGCAAGGACCCGGCCACGCTGTGGCCAGGTCGGCCGTTGGGCTCGATGATCTCGGAGACCTTTTCCAAGCCAGACTCCTCCGGTCACCGGAGGGCCGTGTCTGTGCAGGCGTCGAGTTCGGGACCCCGCCTCTGTCCCTTTAACCGCCGTGGGGCGGTGCTGCCGCCCCGGACACCGCCCTGGCCCGGCCCCGGGGCGGGTCGGGGCCGGCCGCGGGGCTTTAGGGCG
>VWYK01035765.1:13876-30210 GCA_013399775.1 Semnornis frantzii
GGCTGCTCTTTCTGCCAGGCAGGCCGGAGAAGCCTCTGTCCTTCCACCCAGTTTGGGAGCAGGGACTGCGGAGGAGAGGGAGTAGGCGATGTCCTGCCTGCTATCGGTGTCGCAGAACCGCAGCATGGCAGGCGTTGGAAGGGACTTCTGAAGTACAAGGCAGGGTCCAGCGGTGTGCGTTTGCGACTTCGGAGCCAGAGCCCTCGGGCAGCAACCCAAATCACTGGGGGTTCAGCGGTGGTTCAAAGCTCGGGTCCGCTCCTCGGCAACCCGCAGGAGCGCGAAGGAAAAGTTGGCACCCAAGGCTGTGCCGGCACCGGGCGCGGCTGGCTCGGTGTCAGCTCTTCCCCCTCCTGACAGGAGCGGCGCTGGGACAGCTTCCTGAGGGCATCGGCGTCTGGCAGCGTGCCCGAGGCCTGCGACGGCAGTGTCGAGAGTGCAGGTGCTCAGGGATGCAGCTGGGGCTCAGCCGAGCCTGTCCCACACAGCAGGTGCTGTCTTCATAGACTCACAGAATGGGCTGGGCTGGAAGGGACCTCCGGAGCTCATCCAGTCCAACCCCCTGCACTCAGCAGGGACATCCTCCACTAGAGCAGGTTGCCCACAGCCCTGTCCAGCCTCATCTTGAATATCTCCAGGGACGAGGCTGTAAATACCTCCCTGGGCAACCTGTGGCAGGGTTCCAGCAGCCTCCTGGTGCAGACCTTGTTCCTCACATCCAATCTCAATCTGCTCTGCTTTCATTTCAGACCATTGTCCCTGGTCCTATCCCTGCAGGCCTTTGGGAACAGTCCCTCTGCAGCCTGCTTTTAGCCCCTTCAGGTACTGTCAGGCTGCTCTGAGGTCCCCCTTCAGCCCCAGGCTGAACACCCCCAGCTCCCTCAGCCTGTCCTGCAGAGTGCTGCTGGAAAGCAAATGCCGTGCAAAGGAGCTGGTTTGCCTGTGGGGCATAGTTCAGTTGTGACTGAAAATGAAGCTCCCAGTAGTGATGAGGAAGAGTTGTTTACAATGGCTGGTAGGAGTGAGCTGGGTTAGATCATCATTGGGCTTTTTCCCAGAAGAAAGGGAACCCAAAGCAGCAGAAGACTTGTAGGGAGGGAAAAGTAACTTGCTGGAAGGCACAGTGTGGGTCAATGCCAGATTCATCAGTATGTGGCTAGGGAAAGTTGTTTTTGTCTCGTTTAACCTTTAGGAGATTTTCAGTCTAAATCTTGCTCAGGTACATTGCTGCCTTCAGGATCCTTGGTGCTTTCCTGAAAAATATAATCACTGAATTGTTTGGGCTGGAAAAGCTCTCTGAGGTCATGCAGTCCAACCAGCAACCCAGCACCACCATGGCCACTAAACCATGTCCCAAAGTGCCATATCTATGTTTTTCCTGAACACTCCAGGGATGGGGCCTCAGCCACCTCCCTGGGCACCCCATGCCAGACTCTCACCACTCTCATGCTGAAGAACTTCCTCCTCACCTCCAGTCTGAATCTCCCCACCTCCAGCTTTGCTCCATTCCCCCCAGTCCTGTCACTACCTGATAGCCTACAAAGTCCCTCCCCAGCTCTTTTGTAGCCCACTTCAGATACTGAAAGGCCACAAGAAGGTCACCTGGGAGCCTTCTCTCCAGACTGCACAGCCCCAACTCTCTCAGTCTCTCCTCACAGCAGAGCAGCTCCAGCCTTCTGCTCATCCTCATAGCCCTTCTCTGGACACAGTCCAGCATCTCCACATCCCTCTTGTAATAGTGTCTCCAGAACTCGATGCAGTACTCCAGGTGGGGTCTCACCACAGCAGAGCAGAGGGGGAGAATCACCTCCCTGGCCCTGCTGGCCACACTTCTGATGCAGCCCAGGATCTGGTTGACTCTCTGGGCTGCAAGTGCACACTGCTGTCTCATGCTGAGCTTCTTATATACCAGCACCCCCAAGTGCCTCTCCTCAGGGCTGCTCTGCAGCCAGTCACTGCCCAGCCTGGATTTGTGCTTGGGATTGCCTCCCATTAAGCATCTCATAAACCCAGCATCTGTCAGATGCATCTTGAATGAAAGTGTTGTAAGGCTCTTGGTGAGGATGAAGCTGCTTGAAGTGCATCCTGGGTCACTCTGGCTGTTCAAGAGAGAAGCTGCTGTCCTTACTGCAAAAGGTGTGGACAGCAGAAGGTGAGGAGGTGAGGGTTACACTGCCCTGGAGGAGCCATCCAGATGGCCTAGTGACATAGCCTTGTTTGGATGCTTTGCCTTCACCTGTGATTAACCCCAGTTTCCAAGCCCCATTCCTGCACCATTAATCATTGCTTCTTACTAGCATCAGACCTTGGGACAAGAGGTGACTCAAAAGGTCCTGGGCGGCAGCATGGAGAAGCAGCTGGTGGTGACTTGAAAGGGCTCCTCTGATGAGCTGCTTCCAGTCATTGTTATGCTTGTTTTGAGAAGGAGGTGCTCAAGGCCAGCTTGGATGGGGCCTTGAGAGACCTGGTCCAGGGGGAGGTGCCCCTGCCCATGGCAGAGGGTTGGAGCAGATGACCTCTGAGGTCCCTTCCAACCAAAACCATTCTGTGGAATGTTGGCTATTTGTGCAGCCCAACTGAATGCCAATCTGTTCTCTGGCATTGCCAGAGTGTTGGCAGAGTGGGAGGACTCTGTCAGATACCTGATGAGAGCTGATCTGTGGTGAGAGTCAGAGTCTGGCAACTAGAGCACCAGAGGGCAAGGACGGAGTGGATGGAGAGTTTGTGTCTTGCTGTGGTCTGTGAGCTGGCACAGTGCCATGCCAGGTGAAGAAGAGGCACCTGGGTCTGTGGTGTTTAGTTGTCATCTACAGTCGTAGGCTGGTTTTGGTTGGCAAAGCCCTTGAAGCTCACCCCCTCCAACCATTCTCTAGTTCTGCCAAGGCTGGGGCTAAGCCATGGCCCTCCGCACCACAGCTCTGCCTCTTTCAAACACCTCCCGGGATGGGCATTCAACTACCTCCTTGGGCAGCCTGTGCCAGGCTTTGAGAGCCCTTTCAGGGAAGAAGTTTCTCCTGATGTCCAAACTAAACCTCCCTGGCACAATTTCAGGCCACTTCCTCTGATCCTGTCACTTGTTATGAGCCCAACCCAACCTCACTGCAGTCTCCTCTCAGGGAGCTGCAGAGAGCAATGAGCTCTGCCCTCAGCCTCCTCTTCTCCACACTAACCACCCCCAGCTCCCTCAGCTGCTCCTCTCCAGACCCTTCCCTACCTTTCTTGCCCTTCTCTGCACCTGCTCCAACCCCTCAATGTCCGTCTTGAAGTGAGGACTCCAAAACTGAACCCAGCCCTCAAGGTGCAGTGCTGAGTCCAGGAGGACAATCCCTGCCCTGCTCCTGCTGCCCACACCATTCCTGATCGGGGCCAGGCTGCTGGTGCCCTTCTTGGCCACATCTATAAGCAAGTGTGGAGCAAGCTGAGGATGATGCTGGATGTGTGCCTGGATTATTTTCCTGCCAATAAATCCATCTCCTTGTTTCAGCAGGGCAGAAGGTTGTTCCCTGTGCTGCAAGTGTGGCTGAGGAAAAGGCGGGGGGGAGCGAGCTCCTTTTAGGAACAAAGTGTGCTTGGACCATCTGAGAATGCTGCCAAGGGAAATCAGTTGGTGCACAAGAGCTTTTTGTCTGCTGAGCTGCCTCAGACACATGCTTCTGGGTGCAGGCAGCAGTGCTGAGGATGTTCCTTTGTTGACTTGTGGTTGCATTAGACCCTGAGCTGGTGTGCTGGAGGTGAGCAGCAGCAGTGGAGGCTTTTTTCCTATGTGGTGAGGGCAGAAAGAGCAGAGCAGCAGCAGCTGTGCCTGGTGCCAAAGGAATGCCACACAGCAGGCAGGCTTGAGATGTGGTCATTACCACTGCTGGCTCATTAAGGGTCTATTAAAAGGTCAGGAGGATGATCTAAGTGCTGGAGAACCTGTGCTATGGGGGACAGGGTGGGAGAGTTGGGGCTGTTCAGCCTGGAGAGAAGGCCCCCGGGAGACCTTAAAGCAACCTTCCAGTATCTGAAGGGGCTCTAGGAGAGCTGCGGAGGGACTTTGGACAAGGGCTGGGAGTGCCAGGATGAGGGACAATGGCTTTGAGCTGGGAGAGGGAAGAGTGAGAGGGAAGATGAGGAAGAAATTGTTGAGAGTGAGGGTGGGGAGACACTGGCACAGCTTGCCCAGGAAGGCTGTGGATGTCCCCTGCCTGGAGGTGTTGAAGGCCAGGTTGGGCAAGTCCTGAAGAAGCTGTGCTGGTGGGAGGTGTCCCTGCCCATGGCATGCTGGTTAGAACTGTGAATGAGCTTTGAGGACCCTTCCAACCCAACCCCTTCTGTGGTTCTATAAATGGTGAAGCAAATCCCTGGGCTGGCTGAACCCAGAACCCAGGTCTCTGAAGGCTATTTTGAATCTTCTCTGTGGGTTCACTACTGCTCCAGTTGGAGATGTCCCTGCTCAGTGCAGAGAATGACCTTAGAGGATCTCTTCCAACCTGATGCATTCTGTGCTTCTCCACAGCAGGCTCAGCAGAGCTGGGACTTACCCTCTAGCTGGGTGGTGACATCCTTCTGGTCACCAACTCTGATCTGAAAGTGCTGCCAACTGCCCAGCCTGTCAGTGCTGGAAATTCTACTGCTGCTGGGCAGCAAATGTTGTTCAAAACGTGACAGTGACACTCAGAGCTCTTGGTACTGTCCTGTGGAGCTGGCCTCTGGGGTTCTTTGGCTACCTGTCCACCAGGCAGGACTTGCTGGACAACTCCTGTGCAGAAGAATTCAGAAAGCCTCTGGGAGGCAGTGCCAAGCAGAAGGAAGGAAAGGTGGCAGGTCCCCTCTGCCCTCGTGGTAGTGTTTTCCTCTCCTCCTGCCACAACCCAGCCCAGCCACTGACGTGCAGGCTGTGCCGTGGCACTGTCTGGGAGGTGCTGGGAGATCTTAGGTGCTTGGAGAGCCTCCAAGGAGAAGTGCTCAGCCCCGAGCTCTAAGCATGAGCTGGCAGTGCCCTGGAGCAGGGAAGGCTGCGGTGGAGTGCTGGGTGGCTGCAGGTTCTGCCGTGTCAGCAGAGCTCCCCTCTGAGTCATCTGGCACTGCTGCCAAGCAGAGGTGAGGGAAAGGTGAGGAAGCAGGGGAGAGGCAAAGCTGTGTCTGCCAGGGGAGCAAGGGAAGGAGCAGAATCAGAGTGGCTGTGGGTGGAAAAGCCCTCAAAGAAGTCCAGCCAGTCTCTAACTCTGCCAAAGCTGGGGCTAAACCATGCCCCTCAGCACCACATTTCTGCCTCTTAGAACCGCCTCCAGGGATGGGCATTCAACCACCTCCCTGGGCAGCCTGTGCCAGGCTTTGAGAGCCCTTTCAGGGAAAAAGTTTCTTCTGATGTCCAACCTAAACCTCCCCTGGTGAAACCCGAGGCTATTTCCTCTCCTCTAGTCACTTGTTTGTAGGGAGCAGAGCCCAACCCTCACCTCCCTGCAGCCTCCTCTCAGGGAGCTGTAGAGAGTAATGAGCTCTGCCTTCAGCCTCCCCTTCTCCAGACTACACACCCTCATCTTGTCCTCACAAGGTCTGTTCTCTGCTGGCACATGGATACATTTTGGGACTCTGATGGACCAAGGGAAGACCACTGTGTACAGTTCTGGAGCCCCCAGCACAGGAAGGACATGGAAGTGTTGGAGCAGGTCCAGAGGAGGCCACAAAGATGCTGAGAGGGCTGCAGCAGCTCTGCTCTGAGGACAGGCTGAGAGTTGAGGCTCTGCAGCCTGGAGAAGAGAAGGCTTCCAGGAGACCTTAGAGTAGCCTTCCAGGATCTGAAGGGGGCTACAGGAAGGCTGGGGAAGGACTATTGACAAGGTCTGGGAATGCCAGGACAAGGGGCAATGGGTTTGAAGTGTCAGAGGGGAGATTGAAAGTGGATGTTAGGAGGAAGTTGTTTGCAGTGAGGGTGGTGAGACACTGGCACAGGTTGCCCAGGGAGGTTGTGGCTGCTCCCTGCCTGGAGGTGTTCAAGGCCAGGTTGGATGAGTCCTTGAGTGAGCTGTGCTAGTGGAAGGTGTCCCTGCCTATGGCAGGGGCTTGGAACTGGATGATCCTTGAGGTCCCTTCCAACCTTACCATTCTATGATTCTGTGAAGCCTGGCAGAGGGTTTCAGGCTGGTTTGCAGTAGCATTTGGTATCTGCATGCTGCTGCGAGTGCCCAGAGGTCAAGAACAGGGCACGAGGGGCTTGTGCTTGCTGTTTTTTGTGGAGCCTGCTCAGATCCCCCTGGGAGAACTGGCACCAGAAGCAAAACTGCCTCAGCTCTTGACCTGTGGAACAGAAATCAGCTGTGCCCTGGAGCACAACCTTTGTGCAAGATGCCACACTGGTGGCAAGGCTGCCATGGGCTGGGGAGGCAGGAGGAGGAGGTGAAGGGTTGCAACTGATGGGACAAGGAGCAGTGGATGGAAGCTGCAGCACTGGAGGTTCCACCTCAACAGGAGGTTCCACCTCAGCATGAGGAAGAACTTCTTGCCTGTAAGGGCCCCAGAGCCCTGGCACAGGCTGCCCAGAGAGGTTGTGGAATCTCCTCTGGAGCCTTTCCAGCGCTGTCTGGATGGGTTCCTGTGTGACCTGAGCTAGATTGTATGGTCCTGCTCTGGCAGGGGGTAGGACTGGATGACCTCTTTGGGTCCCTTCCAACCCCTGACATCCTGTGGTCCTGTGAACTAGCTGATATTCAAGGTCCTTTTCAACCTAAACCATTCTGAGTCCTCTCCAGCCTTCCTCTCTGCCCCTCAGCCACCCCAGCCCTAGCTGGGAGGTGCTGCAGCTATCTGGAGTTGGGTGAAGCTGTGGGCAGAGGTCAGCCTACTTTGGAAGCAGGAATTGTCCTCTTCTGGAGAGGGCAGGAAGATGATTCTGGGCAGTAGAGACTTCCCTGGATTCCATCACCCTGCAGTTTGCCCAGGGCCTCCTCTGCATGGTGAGGTGGCAGCAGGCCCTGCAGTGCCACAGAGGTGTTGCAAGCTGTTGGGCTGCACAGAGGCATTGCTCAACAGCTTTGTCCTCATGGCTTCTGCTGAGGCTCAGCCTTTTTACCACTGCCTGGCACCAGCTGCTAACTGTAGGAGTTGTGGAGGAGCAGGGCAGTGATTGTCCCCATGGACTTTGCACTGGGGGGGCCACAGCTTTAGGCCTGGATTCAGGACTCCAGGGAGGACACTGAGGGACTGGAGTAGGTCCAGGGAAGAGCAAGAAAGGTGGGGAGGGGTCTGGAGAAAAGCGCTGGGGAGGAGCAGCTGAGGGAGCTGGGGAGGTTAGCATAGAGGAGAGGAGGCTGAGGGCAGAGCTCATTGCTCTCTGCAGCTTCCTGAGGGGAGGCTGCAGTCAGGTGGGGGCTGGGCTCTGCTCCCTAGGCTCAGGTGGCAGGAGGAGAGGAAATGTCCTGAAATGGTGCCAGGGGAGGGTTAGATTGCAGATGAGGAAAAATGTCTTTGCTGCAAGAGTGGTCAGGGATTGGCACAGGCTGCCCAGGGAGGTGGTGGAGTCTCCATCCCTGGAGGTGTTCCAGAAAACTGTGACCATGGCCCTTGGGGACCTGGATTGGTGGCCATGGTGGGGCTGAGTTGAAGGTTGGAGTGGAGGATCTTGAAGGGCTTTTCCAACCCAAACAATTCTACAACTCCCTAAGTTGTTGAGGTTTGAACAGGAGGGTGCCCTGCTCTGCTGCCAGCAGCTCATTGCTGCCAGCTCTCCTGTGCCTTCAGGTGCCCATTGTACCACCATGCCTACAACCAAGGCTGGCTCTCCTGGGGAGAACTTCATGTGCCTCATGGGGACCCTCAAAGTCAGCCCTCTGGGTCTCAGCTTTCTGCCCCTTGGTAAAGCTGCCCTGCAGGGGAAGGGAAGCTGCAGGCAAGAAGGGCTGCTGTGTCCTGAGACAGGCTGGGGAGGGTAATCATTAACCCAGTGAACTGGAGGCCTGGGGCAGGAGATAGCAGCAGGGCTGTGTGGAACTGAGCTGAAGGTTAAGGAGCCTTTGGGGCCTGAGAACAGGTTAGACTGGAACGGAGCCGAAGGCTCCTGGTGCCACTGGGGCTTTGCAGGGAAGCTTTGTGGCTGCTGGGACAGCAGAGCTGCATTCAGCAGGAGTCTCCTCCTGCCAACCCACTCAGCAGTAGAGAGCAGGGAATCCCCAGGGAGCTGCTGGCATTCCCCATGGGCAGGGCAAGGGCCTCTCTGCAACTGGGCACTGGAGTCAGTGACCTGGGCTGGAACACCTCTGCTGTGGGGACAGGCTGGGAGAGTTGGGGCTGGTCAGGGTCCCCAGCCCTAACCACACCACCTGGGGCTCAGTCTGGGCTCAGCTCCACCACCACCACGAGGAGGGGGTAGTACTTGGTGGCCTCTAATCTGCTCTGTGTGTCCCAGCAGAGTGCTTGCACATATCTGATGTCCTCCCTTGCCTTGTGGCTTTGCCTGTGACAGCTGGGGACATCTGCCCAGGGTGTGCTCTACACCTGCTGCACTGCCTCCAGCTCAAGAAGGACCTGGAGCTGCTGGAGAGGGTGCAGAGGAGGCCACAAAGATGATCAGAGGGCTGGAGAACCTCTCTGTGGGGACAGGTGGAGAGAGTTGGGGCTGTTCAGCCTGGAGAGAAGGCTGCAGGGAGACCTCAGAGCTGCTTTCCAGTGCATGAAGGGGCTCCAGGAGAGCTGGGGAGGGACTTCTGCCAAGGGCTGGGAGTGCCAGCATGAGGGAGAATGGCTTTGAGCTAGGAAAGGGGAGATTGAGAGTGGAGATGAGGAAGAAAGTTTTGAGAGTGAGGAGACACTGGCACAGGGAGGCTGTGGCTGCCCCCCTGCCTGAAGTGTTCAAGGCCATGTTGGATGAGTCTAGTTGAGAGATGTCCCTACCTGTGGTGGGTGGTCAGAGTAGATGAGCTCTGAGGTCCCTTCCAACCTGAGCCATTCTGTGAATCCCTGATGTGAGGAGGGAGGGTGGAGAGCCCCTGTGCAGCCCCCCCCCAGCTGTCTGTGCAGGAGTGCTGCTGCAGGTGACTCTCTGCAGGTGGGTGCCACCTCCTGAAGCTCACCTTTCCTTTCTCTCCCAACAGTGGGCCACCATCAGGATAGAGAAAGGGCACCAAAAGCCACCACCACAGAAGCCAAAGAGTCCTGCTGCTAATGGTGAGAGCCTGGGAGGGGTGTGGGGGGAAGTCAGGTTGCTAAATCCCAATGTCGTAAAGCAGAGCTGAGTGCTTGTGGCCTGGGGAACTTCCATGTGTGAGAGCTGCAGCAGAGGTGTGGTGCTTGGCAGCTCACTCTTGCGTCAGCCACTGTGTGGTGCTGCTGCAGCTGGCTGGAAGCTCAGGGGCTGAGGAGATGGAGGGGGTGGAATGGCAGCAAAAAGGGGGGGTGGAGGCTGAGGGAATGAAGTTACAGCAGGAGCTTGATTTTTTGGTCTTGAGCTGTTGCCTTCAGGTCACTGCTCACAGGGCTGCTGCCCAACTGCCTCTGTCCTGACAGGGTCCACTTGATGGTCTCTGAGGGGACATGAGTATTCAGTGAGCATTTCCCCTCCTCTGTCTCCAGCTGAAGGACTCTTGGTGCCTGTGTGTGGTGTCCTCCTCCTTCCCTTTGCTGGCTCTGCTGCCAGTCACCCTTTGCCCCCTGGCATGGGCTGCCTGCTTGCCAGATGAACTTCTTGCACTGTGTCTGCAGAAGGCAGTTGCAGAGTTGCTTCATCTTTCTTCCTCTTTGCCCAGTTGGGAAATGAATTCTGTTACTGTCTCTTAACTTGGCCTGTGTGTGCCCTGGTGGCCTCCTCTGGGTCAGAGTTGGCTCAGGCTTGGGAGCAGCCTGAGAGTGGCCAGGAGAGAGGAGAATGCTGGGCTGGGGCTGCTGGTGGCCCAGGGCTGTTCTGTTGCAGTTGGCTGGGCTCTGACAGCAGTGTCAGCATTTCGTGTGCTCCCTCAGCAGGCAGCACAGCTGGAAGCAAGAGGCAGCTGCCAACCAAGCAGAGAAGGCAGCTGTGAGCTGACTGCAGCAGCTAGCTTCTGGGAAGGTGCTGGAGGCTGAGCTGGTAATGTTTCATCTCCAGAGGAGCATCCTTAGCCACAGCCTAAGCACTGGTGGTGTGTGAGGGAATCATAGGATGGGTTTGCTTGGCAAAGGCCTTGAAGCTCATCCACTCCAACCATTCTCCAGCTCTGCCAAGGCTGAGGCTAAGCCCTGGCCCTCAGCACCACAGCTCTGCCTCTTGCAAACACCTCCAGACATGGGCATTCAGCCACCTCCCTGGGCAGCCTGTGCCAGGCTTTGAGAGCCCTTTCAGGGAAGAATTTTCTTCTAATGTCCAACCTAATCCTCCCCTGGGGCAAACCGAGGCCATTTCCTCTCATCTTGCCACGTTACTTGAGAGAGGAGACCAGCCTCCACCTGGCTCCAGCCTCCTTTCAGGGAGTTGTAGAGAGTGAGGAGGTCTCCCCTCAGCCTCTTATCCATTTCTCTCAACTGTTCCTTCTCAGCCCTGTCCTCCAGACGCTTCAGCACCCTCATTGCTCTTCTCTGGATGATGCATGGAAGAGGCTCTGCTGGTAGCAGATCCAGCTGCCAGCTCCTGTGATGCTCAACTGGAGCTCTCAGAATGGGTTGAGTTTTGCTTTATTGATTTGCTGACTGAAGTGGCTGAGCTGGCTTCCTGTATCACTCAGCAGTGTCCTGAAAGGTGTGGGGTGGCTTTTTTGGGTGGGGGAAGGCAAGGTGAGTGAGTCCTGCAGACGGCAGTGCCCTGCTGTCTCTGTTTCCCAGCTTAGCAATGATGATGCAGCAAGAGATCCTCTTTCTGCCTGTGAAGGTGATGCTGTTCCACCAGGCACAGTGAGAGGGCAAGACTCTCAGCTGGGCTGCTGTAGCTGTGCAGTAGGAGCTCATCTGCCCAGACAGCTGAGCTCCTGGGAATGTTTTTTTCTTTAGAGAAGAAAGGCAAAGAGAGAGGACCTGGCTGGCAGGTGATGCTCTGTGAGCTTCCTGTACCTGCCCCCCACCTTGTGTGACTGAGGGCTGTAGGTTCAGGACCTTAGAGCACCCTTCCAATCTCTGTAGGGGCTCCAGGAGAGCTGGGGAAGGGACCTTGGACAAGAACTAGGAAGTGCCAGGATGAGGGTGATGATCTCAAATGGGAGGAAGCTGGATTGAGACGACACACAAGAAAGAAATTTTTGCCCATGGAGGTGGTGAGGCACTGGAACAGGTTGTCCAGGGAAGTTGTGGAGGTGCTGAAGGCCAGGTTGGATGGGTCCTGGGCAGCCTGATCTGGATAGGAAGTGTCCTTGCTCATGGCAGGGAAGTTGGAACTGAATCATCTTGAAGGTCCCTTCCAACCCAAACCATTGTCCAGCACTTTGCAGGCTGTTTCGCTGCTGGGATGGGTGGAGACACAACCAGTGGTGACCTGAAGTCCACTTTTGTAACCCCTGTTATAAATTCCAGTGCAATCCTTTCCTTGCTGCAGGAGGCTCTCAGTGTGGTGAGAGATCCAAAATGTCCTTTACTGGAGGAGCTGTAGGAGCTGCAGTGCTAAACTGTGCTCTGTGGCTCCTGAGAGCATCTCCAGCAGAGGGCTGGGACTTGGCACAGAGGTGGAAGTTGTGGAGGAGCAGGGCAGGTGTAACAGTGCAGGATGAGTTGGCACCCCTTGAGGTGACAGAGCAGGAGCAGGCAGAGGCCCAGCTGTGTGACACAATATTTGCTGAGGGAGGAGAAGTTGCCACTGATAAGGAACCACAGAGCAGGTGATGCCAACAGGGTAAAGGTCACTGTGTGTGGAGGCCTGGAGGAATGTGCATCACCTCTGCCATCTTCCCTGAGCACCCAGCAACTGGGTTAGGCTGACAGGGAGCATGGCAGATGCATGGTGAGGGCAGAAGTCCCTGTTCCCAGGCAGAGCAAAACTGGTCCCCAAAGATCTTAAAGTCCAGTGTCTGAAAGATGAGAGGCTCGGGAGACATCACCTTTGCTACCCCAGTGCTTGTGCTTCCAGTGTGGAAGTCTGGGGAGGAGCAGCTGAGGGAGCTGGAGGTGTGCAGTGTGGAGAAGAGGAGGCTGAGGGCAGAGCTCATTGCTCTCTGCAGCTCCTTGAGAGGAGGCTGCAGCCAGGTGGGGGTTGGGCTCTGCTCCCTACAAACAAGTGATAGGAGGAGAGGAAATTGTTCCAGGGGAGGGTTAGGTTGGAGATGAGGAAAAAAAGTCTTTGCTGCCAGAGTGGTGAGGGATTGGCACAGGCTGCCCAGGGAGGTGGTGGAGTCCCCATGCCCAGAGGTGTTCCTGAAAGGTGTGGCCATGGTTCGGTGGCCATGGTGGGGCTGGGTTGGACCGGATGATCTCAGAGGGCTTTGCCAACCCAAACAGTTCTCCAAGTGGCAGGCAGTGTGCCTGGGAGGGTGACCTGCTGTGCAGGAGGACTTTCTGACCGTGGTTCCCCTCTGCTTCCGAAGGCATCATCGAGCGGGACCAGACCCCCATGGAGCAGGAGATCGCGCGGCTGCGGCAGGCAGGCTTCGAGTTCTCTGACATCTTCTACTTCTGCAGAAAGGGCTTCGAGGCCATCGTGGAGGATGAGGTCACACAGAGGTTCTCCTCTGAAGAGTTGGTCTCCTGGAACCTCCTCACCAGGACCAACGTCAACTTCCACTACGTCAGCCTGCGGCTGAGCGTGCTGTGGGGGCTGGGGGTGCTGGTGCGCTACTGCCTCCTGCTGCCTCTGCGGTGAGTGCTGCTGCCGGCGCCTCGGGGAGCCACTGCCAGCTCGGCCTCCACCCCCAGAGCTACACCAGCAGCTCAGCCTGCTTCAACTCTCCTCAGAGTGGTCAAGAAACTGTTCAGGACACTTTGATCTTGCCCTTTGCTGTGGGGAGTAGATGTGGGTCAGTGAGCATCATCCCATGGAATGGGCTGGACCTTAAAGATCATCCAGTGCCACCCCCCTGCCATGGGCAGGGACACCTCCCACCAGCACAGCTTGCTCAAGGCCTCATCCAACCTGGCCTTCAACATCTCCAGGGAGGAGGCAACCACAACCTCCCTGGGCAACCTGTGCTCGTGTCTCCCCACCCTCACTCTCAACAATTTCTTCCTCATCTCCACTCTCGATCTCCCCTCTCCCAGCTCAAAGCCATTGTCTCTCATCCTGGCACTCCCAGCCCTTGTCCAAAGTCCCTCCCCAGCTCTCCTGGAGCCCCTTCAGGTACTGGCAGGCTGCTCTAAAGTTTCCCTGCAGCCTTCTCTTCTCCAGGCTGAACAACCCCAACTCTCAGCCTGTCCCCACAGCAGAGTTGCTCCACACCTCTGATCATAAAGGTGACCTCCCCTGGACCCTCTCCAGCAGACATATGTAAGCTGGGCCAAGTCCCTGGCACAGTTTGGAGTGTCTGAATATTTGCCCAGACCTGGGGCAGTGTGTTGGGCAGCACTGGATGTCAGCCAGCTGAGCCAGTGGGTGACTCCTGTGGTCTCTTCCCACTCCAGAGGGCAAAGTGACATCAGAATGAGCAAAATTACTTCTTTGGCTTTAATTTTGCTCTCTTTTTGCCTGTAGCTTTACCCTTGCTTCCATTGGGGTCACCTCAATGATTGTGGGGACAACAGTGGTAGGACAGCTGCCAAACAGCAGGTGGGTACTGCCTGTGGGGTGAACTTGCCAAGGGGCATGGGTGCAGGCAGCTCAAGGTTAGGACTGGGCAGATGTTCTTGGAGTGGTGGTTGTCCACTCCACATCAGTGTGTGGCATTTTGAACCTGGGTTGAGGGTGGCTTCCTGCCAGGTTGGCACTGAGGGTGGTTGTTCTCTGATGGGCTTCTCTTGCTGCTGTGAAGGACTCAAAGGGAGCCTGCTAGGGGAGAGAAGAGTGCTGGGATAAAAAGTACCTGGTGAGGAGATGGCAGCCTTGGAATCACAGAACTGTTTGGGTTAGAGGAGACTTCTGGGGTCCAACCAGCAACCCAACCCCGCCATGGCCACTAAACCAGGTCCCCAAGTGCCATGGCCACACCTTCTTGGAACACCTCCAGGGATGGGGACTCCACCACCTCCCTGGGCAACCTGTGCCAATCCCTGACCACTCTAGCAGCAGAGACATTTTTCCTCATCTCCAACCTAACCCTCCCCTGGCACAATTTCAGGCTATTTCTTCTCGTCCTGTCACCTGAGACTAGGCAGAAGATCCCAACCCTCACCTGACTGCAACCTCCTTTTCAGGGAGCTGCAGAGAGCAATGAGCTCTGCCCTCAGCCTCCTCTTCTCCACACTAACCCCCCCCAGCTCCCTCAGCTGCCCCTCCTCAGCCCTCTTCTCCAGACCCTTCCCCAGCTTTCTTGCCCTTTTCAGGACCTGCTCCAACTCCTCAATGTCCATCTTGGAGTGAGGGCTCCAAAACTGAACCCAGCACTCAAGCTGTGGTCTCAGCAGTGCTGAGTCCAAGGACATGATCCCTTCCCTGCTTCTGCTGGCCACTTCCCTGCTCCTGGCCCTGCCTAGGTGAGACCAAGGCTGTGCTGTGGCTTGGCTGAGCTGCTGTAGCAAGCAAGCGATGGAGCTGGGAATGCTCTTCTGTGCTCCAGGGCAGCAAGAAAATTTGAGCTTTGGGTCTTTCTGAGTTGGCTGAAAAACTTTGCCTGGGGGCTGCAGGTGCCTGTGATTTCTTTCAGGGTGAAAAACTACCTGAGCGAAGTGGTCCACCTGACCTGCTCCCGCATCCTGGTCAGAGCCCTCTCTGGTACCATCCGTTACCACAACAAGTGAGTGTGCACCCTGCTGGAGATGGGGCAGCTGGCTCCTGACCTGCAGCTAGATGTCATACCAGCTGCTGCCTGACCTGTCAGCTCTGTCAGCTTGGTGCACTGATGGTCTAACCAAAACTGGTGTCCTTGCAGGGAGAACAGACCTAAGAAAGGAGGGATTTGTGTTGCCAACCACACGTCACCCATCGATGCCATCATCTTGACCAATGATGGGTGCTATGCAATGGTAGGTGGACATCCATGATGACCACAGCAGGGGGAGAGGGGCCAAGACAGGGTTTGTGGGCTGGTGGTTGTGGAGTTCAGTGTTTAACTTCCACAGTGGTGATGCTGACTTCATAGAATGGCTTCAGCTACACCTTAAAGGTCATCCAGCTCTAACCCCTCTTCCATGGTCACAGACATCTGCCACCAGCCCAGCTTGCTCAAATCCAGCCTGGCCTGGAACACCTCCAGGGAGGGGACATCCACAGCTTCCCTGGGCATCCTGTGCCAGTGTCTTACCACCTTCACTGTAAAGAACTTCTTCCTAGCATCCAATCTAAATCTCCCCTCTGCCAGTTCAAGCCCGTTCCTCCTCACCCTGTCATTCCCAGACCTTGTCAATAGTCCCTCCCCAGCTCTCCTGTAGGCCCCCTTCAGATACCGGAAGGCCACTCTAAGGTCTCCTCGAAGCCTTCTCTTCTCCAGGCTGAAGATGCTTGAATGGAAGCCCTGGGAGCAAGCTGGGCCGGTGGGAGGTGTCCCTGCCCACACCAGGGGGTTTGGAACTAGATGACCTTTAAGATCCCTTCCAGCCCAGCCCACTCTGTAAAGTGGATGGATCTGCTTTGTGCTGGTGTCAGCCTGCAGGGCGTGCGTGGGATCTGGGCTGTTTTTTCGGGAGGGGGCTGCGGCCGCAGCTGTGGGGTCTGAGCCGCTGCTGTTCCTCCTGGCGCCTGCAGGTGGGGCAGGTTCACGGCGGCCTCATGGGGGTGATCCAGAGGGCCACGGTCAAGGCCTGCCCGCACGTCTGGTTCGAGCGCTCCGAGATCAAAGATCGCCACCTAGTGACGAAGCGGTGAGCAGCAGGGCTGCAACGGGGAGGCGGCGGGAAGGATGGAGAGGCACCGTAGCGGGGTGCCCGCGGAGATCATGGAGCCTCCAAGGCTGGAAGTGTTGAAAGGCAGGCTAGAATGGGGCCTTGAGCAAGCCGGGCTGGTGGGAGATCACAGAATCACGGGAACGTTCAGGTTGGAAAAGACTTCGGGGATCAACAAGTCCTGCTCTGCAAGCTTCCCTCCTAAACTGTATCCCCAAGCACCACATCCAAAACACCTTTAAACACATCCAGGGCTGGGGACTCCTCCACCTCCCCGGGCAGCTCATTCCAGTGCCTGACCACTCTTGCTAGGAAAAAAATAATCTTCCTAATAGCCAGCCTAACCCTGCCCTGGTGCAGCCTGAGGCCCTTCCCTCTTGTTCCATCACCAGTTACCTGTGAGAAGAGACCAGCACCAATCTCTCCACAGCCTCCATTCAGGTAGCTGTAGACAGCCATGAGGTCTCCCCTCAACCCCCTCTGTTTCACACTAACCATCCCCA
>VWYK01035765.1:30459-42672 GCA_013399775.1 Semnornis frantzii
GCTCCTTCTGGACACAGCATTTCTAATCCTAGTCAGGATGCCTTTGGCTTCCTTGGCCCCACTGTTGGCTCATATTGGGCTGCTTGTCCATCAGAACCCCCTGGTCCCTTCCTGTCAGCAACTTTCCAGCCACACTGCCCTGAGCCTGCAGCACTGCTTGGGCTTGTTGTAACCCAACTGCAGGACCTGGGACTTGGCCTTGTTGAAGCTCATCCTGTTATCATTGAGATGTCCTTGCCCATGGCAGGGGATTGGAACTGGATGATCTTTTGAAGTCCCTTCTGTTCCATGGTGATTCTGATTCCAAGCAGTGCAAGCTGTAGGCACTTGAGAGTCCTTTCTGAGTGAGCCCAACAAAGCAGACCCTCCTGCCCTTCTGGGCTCCCCAGTTCAAGAGGAACAGGGATCTGCTGGAGAGAGCCCAAGGGAGGGCTACAAGGATGCTGAAGGGACTGCAGCACTGCCTGATGAGGAGAGGATGAGAGCCCTGGCGCTGCTTAGTCTGCAGAGGAGAAGGCTGAGAGGGGATCTGAGCAATGTCTGTCAATAGCTGAGGGCTGGGAGTCAGGAAGGAAGGGACGGACAGGGACAGCCTCTGCTCACTTGTGCCCTGGCACAGGACAAGGGCAAGGGATGGAAACTGCAGCACAGGAAGTTCCACCTCAACATGAGGAAGAACTTCCTTAGCGTAAGAATCACAAATGTCTTCTAAACTTGCTTTCTGCACCCACAGGCTCAGGGAACATGTGGCTGATAAAAGCAAGCTACCAATCTTGATTTTTCCTGAAGGTAAGAAGCTGAACCACACTATCTCCAATCACCTGTTCTTCTGGTGCTTCTCTTAGGAAGTGGTAGACAGCAATGAGGTCTCCCCTCAGTCTGAACAACCGCTCAGCAGCTCCTCCCTAGCTCTCTTCTCCAGACCCTTCCCCACCTTCCTTGCCCTTCTCTGCACCTGCTCCAGCCCCTCAATGCCTTCCTTATATTGAGGGGCCCAAAGTTGAACCCAGCACTCAAACTGTGGCCTCAGCAGTGCTGAGTCCAGGGACACAACCCCTGCCCTGCTCCTGCTGCTCCAGGCCAGGCTGCTGGTGCCCTTCTTGCCCACCTGGGCACCCCCTGGCTCATCTCCAACTGCTGTCACCCAGCACCCCCAAGGCTTTCTCTGCTGGTCACTTTCCAGCCACTCTGCCCCAAGCCTGCAGCATTCCTGGGGTGGTTGTGACCCAAGTGCAGGACCCAGCACTTGGCTTTGAACCTCATACAGCTGAGCTCAGCCCATGGCTTCAGCCTGGCCAGGTCCCTCTGCAGAGCTTTGCTGGCCTCCAGCAGATCACCACTGCCCCCCAGCTTAGTGTCACCTGCAGAGTTAGTGAGGGTCCCTTGATCCCTGGTACAGATCATTGTAAAGCTGTTAAAGAGAACTGACTCCAGCACTGAGCCCTGGGGAGCACCACTGGTGACAGAAGACACCATAAGGCAGAAGTGAAAGCAAGCTTCAGGGCCTGCCTTTGCTCCTCAGCCAGGGTGAGACCTGGATGATGGTAGTGAGATCTGCTTAGCTGTGTGAGTAATGACTTCGGTTTCTCCTCTGGGCAGGCACCTGCATAAACAACACCTCTGTCATGATGTTCAAGAAGGGGAGCTTTGAAATCGGGGGAACAATCTACCCTGTGGCAATCAAAGTGAGTGGAGAGAGCTGGCTGCTGGCTTCCCAGCTGCTGGGCTCTGGTTTTGCTCAGCTGGTAGGATGCTGTCTCAGCAGACCACTGCTGAGGGCACTGCAGCTCTGGCAGTGGACTGTGTGCTGTGAGTGGCTGAAATGAGTCATACAGCTGGGGGCAACCAGGCAGGACCTGGTGGGGTCAGCTTCTGGAAAGCTGGAAGGAAAGGAGGTGCAGCAAGTCCTTCCCAGGGCTGAAGGGAAGTGTGCAGCAGGCTTAGCTTTGGGGCTGTTTGGGCAACTGGGGGACATCTGCTGCTGATCCTGTCACATCCTCACAAGCAGCACTGATAAGCTCAGGGCTCCTTTTTTTCTGAAGCCACACAGCAAACCTGTGTGGAGAATGGTGAGAGCCCTGCCAAGTGGGGAAATCTCAGAGCTGAGTTTGGTCAACCTGGAGAGGAGAAGGCTTGGGGAGACCTTCCCACCATAGAGCAGCACATTAAGGGTGGCTATCAGGAGGTTGAAGACTCCCTTTGGACAAGGAGCCCCATGGCACAGACTAAGGGTGGTGGGGACAAGGTCTTGCTGGGCTCCAGAAGAAAATGTTTGCCCATGAGCACAGCCAGACCCTGGAATCATCTCCCAAGGGAAGCAGAGGAGTCCCCTCCATGGGACAGTTTGGCACTCAGCTTGCCAGGCTGCTGGGCCAGGTCATGGCACCTGCACTGTGACCTAGACAGAGCAGAGGATCCCTGGGGTCCCTTCCAGCCTGGCATGCTGGCATTCTGTGAGCTGCTGCTGTTCTTCCCCTGCCATGTGGCTGCAAACATCCAGCTGAGAGCAGAGCCAGGCTGGGAAGGCCTTTGGGGAAGGGGTTTTGAAAGCTGCTGTTTGGTGACCCCTTGCAGTATGACCCTCAGTTTGGAGATGCCTTCTGGAACAGCAGCAAATACAACATCGTCAGCTACCTGCTGCGCATCATGACCAGCTGGGCCATCGTCTGCAACGTCTGGTACATGCCACCCATGGTCAGACAGGTAACCTGCCTGAGTGCTCCACACCCTGCCCCTTGTGCCACACACCCCTGCCCACATCATGACTGCAAAACAGTTTTGTGCTCTGCTCTGGGTTCATCTTGACTTTCACGGAATCATTGAGGTTGGAACAGACCTCTGAGATCATCAAGGTCTGCTTTGTTAATGGCTCTCCCTGTTGGAGCACAACTCTCCCCTGAGATCATCAAGGTCTGCTGGTTTTGGGTGCTTCTCCTTGCAGGAGCACAAATGTGCCTGTGAGATCATCAAGGTCTACTTTTTTGGGTGTTTTTTTTTTCCTTGCAGGAGCACAAATGTGCCCCTGAAATCATCAAGGTCTACTTTTTTTGGGTGCTTCTCCTTGCAGGAGCACAACTCTCCCCCTGAGATCATCAAGGTCTACTTTTTTGGGTGTTTCTCCTTGCAGGAGCACAAATGTCCCCCTGAGATCATCAAGGTCTGCTTTTTTAGGTGTTTCTCCTTGTTGGAGCACAAATGTGCCCCTGAGATCATCAAAGTCTGCTGTTTTTTGGGTGCTTCTCCTTGCAGGAGCACAAATGTGCCTCTGAGATCATCAAAGTCTGCTTTTTTTTTTTGGGTGCTTCTCCTTGCAGGAGCACAAATGTCTCCCTTATTTCAACTCTCCAGGGGAAATGAGTTAAATTATCCTGTTGGAACCTCAGATTGTGTTGACATGGGGAAGGGATGGGGTGGAAAGGGATGGGTGGTTTGGGGGCAACCAAGCTGCTGGGGCAGCAGATTCCAAGTGTTGTGTGTCCTTTTCTCCTTTTGTTTCTGCTGGATTGCTGATCCTTGAAGGAAGGTGAAGATGCTGTCCAGTTTGCCAACAGAGTGAGGTCAGCCATTGCTCGCCAGGGAGGACTGACTGAGCTGCCCTGGTGAGTGCTGCCTCCCCTGCTATAGACCTCCCAGAGGAGTTGTTTCCTCCCTTAGCTTGGAGACATCCAGTCAAACTTCGTTGCACTCAGGAGAGCGGGAGAGGAGCCTCACATGCCCCTGTGAAAGTAAAGCTCAGGCTGGTGTGTAGTCTTTGGAGCCATAGAGCTGTGGTGGCAGTAAGCTCCCCCTGCAGGCTTGATGCTGGGGGAGAGGTCCCCTTCAGAGCTGCTGCTCCTCTTGTGGAGTTTCTTGCTGAGACTAAGCAGAGAGGAAGGTCCTTGTTTGGTTTTGTTGCCAATCACACACAGAGCTTGAGGCTTTCTGCTCTTTTTCATCTCCTGCCTCAGTAGCAGCACAATGCTCAGGTTTTGTAGGGCTGTATAGGAAAATTGAGAGGAAGATGAGAAGCTCAACATGAGCTGGCAGCCCAGAAACCAGCCCTGTGCTGGGCTGAGGCCTGGCAGCAGGGGCAGGGAGGAGATGCTGTCCCTCTGCTTTGCTGAGACCCCTCCTGCAGTGCGGGGGCCAACTCTGGAGCCCCTAGCACAGGAAGGGTATGGAGCTGTTGGAGCAGGTCCAGAGGAGGTCACAAAGATGATCAGAGGGCTGGAGAAGCTCTGCTCTGGGGACAGGCTGAGAGAGTTGGGGCAACTCAGCCTAGAAAAGAGAAGGCTGCAGGGAGACCTTAGAGCAGCCTGCCAGTACTTGAAGGGGCTCCAGGAGAGCTGGGGAGGAACTTTTGACAAGGGCTGGGAGTGCCAGGGCCAAGGGTGTTGGCTTCAACCTGGAAGAATCATAGAATGGTAAGGTTGGAAGGGACCTCAAGGATCATCTAATTCCAACCCCCTGCCATAGAAGCTGGTTGAGATGAGACATGAGGAAGAAAATCTTGAGAGTGAGGGCGGGGAGACACTGGCACAGGTTGCCCAGAGAAGTTGTTGAGGCTCCNAGAGCTGGGGAGGAACTTTTGACAAGGGCTGGGAGTGCCAGGGCCAAGGGTGTTGGCTTCAACCTGGAAGAATCATAGAATGGTAAGGTTGGAAGGGACCTCAAGGATCATCTAATTCCAACCCCCTGCCATAGAAGCTGGTTGAGATGAGACATGAGGAAGAAAATCTTGAGAGTGAGGGCGGGGAGACACTGGCACAGGTTGCCCAGAGAAGTTGTTGAGGCTCCAAGCCTGGAAGTGCTGCAAGCCAGGTTGGAGCCTTGAGCAAGCTGGGCTAGTGGGAGGTGTCTCTGCCCATGGCTGGGGCTTGGCACTGGGTGAGCTTTAAGGTCTCTTCCAGCCCAACCCGTTCCATGCTGATACTGAAAAGAACACACAATCAGCTTCAAGTCTGAGGTCCTTTGTAAGGCAACAGAAAACTCTGGTGCTGCAGGCAGTGGCTTCTGCAGTCCAGGGAAACACCATCCTAGACTGGCAAAACCTTCTGAGAGGTGCAGGAGATCCCAGCAGGAGAAGGCTGTCATGGGCTAAACACAACACTGAGGTTTAAGGTATATTCTAGAATGGAGAAGCTTGACCTGGAATGTTCTAGAAGTTCTGAAGAGAAGCCTTAATAATCTTTTAGGTGAAGAACCTGGCCTTGACTGAGGTGCTTGATGTTATCCTTAGTGGTAACAGCCATGAGGGGGTTACCTTCCTCTTGCTGTCTTGCAGGGATGGAGGGCTGAAACGAGCCAAAGTCAAGGACACCTTCAAAGAAGAGCAGCAGAAGAACTACAGCAAGATGCTGGTGAGGAATGGATCAGTAGGAGGCCCAGCTGCAGGAGCAGAGTCAGACTGAATGGGTGCACCTTGAAAACTCCCTTTGCACAGAGCCAGCCTGAGCAGGAACAATGGCTTGGAATTTAAAAGGGTGGGAAAAAAACCCACACAAAACTTGCAAAAATCCTGTGGAGCATCCCTGAAGGTTGTGTGGCTGCTGCAGAGCCTGCCAAGGGCAGTGGCTCTCCCCTCTCTTCACTTTTGCTCCTCTGCCTTCCCTGTCTGCATGAGATGATGCACTACAGCTCCTGATCCTGTGGAGCTGGAGGAGTTAAGAGGCAGAAGGAAAGCAGCAGCACTGTTGGAGTGGTGAGGCTGAAGAGCAGGGCTGCTGAGCAGGTGGCTGTGGAGATGCAATCTCCTGTGTGGTACTTGGAAGCTTTAAGTGTAACCAAACCTCCTCTCTCTCTCCCCTGCTGCCCACGGACCTCAGCTGTAGATGATCTCACCTGTTGCAGGCTGTTGTCAGGACTGAGCCTGCACATCTGCAAGGTGGGAAGGGAAGCAAGGGCTGCAGATCCTAAAAGTATGGGGAAGAAGCTGCCCTGCCAAAAGGACACTTGATGGACCCTGGGGGATTTGGTGGCCTTTATGTACCTTTGGTGGCCTGAGGGAAGAGAAGGGGAGAGTCCTTCAGCTTCCTGCCCACTGCTGCTCTCAGATTTCCCTTTTTCAGTCTGGAACTGTAGAGGTGAGGTGCAGTCAGCAGCTGGATCCTGTAGGCTGTGACAGAAGAGTTTATCAGGTGAGGGTTGTCAGGACTGCCCTGCTGCTGCTGGAGAGCTGAAGAGAGCCACTCTAGGAACACCTTGTGTTGGGCTGGGCTAGCAGCAGCTATCACAGCCAGCAGCACAGGATCCATGGCTCCCTTGGGACATGTGGCACATCCCAGCCTGCAGTGCCAGAGAAATAAATTCTATATTTCTAAGGGGGCTGCTGTGGCTTTTGTGCTGTGTGTGAACGAGAGCTATGCTTCCTGAGGGCTTCAGGAGGGGAGTGGAACCTGCACTGTGGCCCCTGAGGGGGCTCCAAGGCACTGTGGCCACAAAGAACCAATTTTAATTGAGCTCTCAGCTGATTTCTAACCTGATTTGTTTTCTTTCCCCTCTGAGGAGCATCTCTAGAGCTTGTGCTCATCTGTTCTAGAGTAGGAGTGCCTTGTTCTGTCCAGTTCTGGGCTCCCCACTCCAAGAGGAACAGGAATAGATGGGAGAGTCCAACTGAGCCTGAGAGGATGATGAAGGGCCTGGAACATCTGTGTGAGGAGGAAGGTCTGAGAGCCCTCTCCTGCAGAGAAGGCTGAGAGGAGATCTGATCAATGCCTATCAATATCTGAAGGTGGGGGGGGCCAAGAAGCTCTGCTCAGTGGTGTCCTGTGACAGGCCAAGGAGCAGTGGACACAAACTGGAAGCCAGGAAGTTCCACCTCAACATGAGGAGAAAGTTCTGTGGAGTGAGGGTGCTGGAGGCCTGCAGCAGGCTGCCCAGAGAAGTTGTGGAGCATCCTTCTTTGGATACTTTCAAGCACTATCTGGATGTGTTCCTGTGAGACCTACCCTGGGTGACCCTGCTCTGGCAGGGGGCTTGGGATTGCTCTCCAGAGGTCCCTTCCAACCCCCACTGTTCTATGATGCTATGAAAGGCATCTAAGGATTGTTTAGCCTGGAGAAGAGGAGGCTGAGGGGAGACCTCCTGGTTCTCTGCAGCTCCCTGACAGGAGGCTGGAGCCAGCTTTGCCTGCATCACTTCTTGGAGCTGCTCTCTGAGCCTCACCATGTGCTCTGCACCTGCACTGTCTGGGCTGGAAGCTGCTGAAGGACCAGCTTTGGGGCTCTGTGGTCCCTGCTGCCTTTGCAGCCCCTCCAAACCGGCAGGGAGCTGCTGTTGTGCAGCAGAGGCAGCTAGGGGCCAGCAGCAGCTCACGTTTGTGCCTGGCCTGAGCAGGGAAGTCCTCTGCAGAGCCCCAGGCAGCAGCAGCTCCACTCCCTGCTGCACTCCCTGCATGCCCTAACGAGATAGGCTTTAATTGGCCTGCATTGATTTTGTTTTCATTGAGCTAAGATAGAGTCAGAGCTTCTTAGGCAAAAAGAGATGATTGATTTGTGGTAGGCTTCAGGCCTCTGCAGCTGAAGAAATAATTAATTATCTTCTTGTTTAGCCATTGTCAGGCTCCAGGTGGACTCCTACCTTCAAGGAGACACTGAGGGGTTTGCTCCCTGGGCTGTGTCCCTCTAGAAGCTGGGTAAGGTGCCAGGCTACAGCAGACACTTCCCAGAGAAGGCTTCACTTCTTCCCTTCTCCATCCTTTCATTCCCACTGCTTTTTCTTCCTCCCTCCTGATCCATATTCATGCCTCTTCTTTTTTAACCTGCTCTGGATCGATCAGCTCCATGGTCTGGCAGTTTTCTTCTCAGCAATTCCAAGAAAATCCCTTTCTAACCAAAAAGTGGAGAAGAAAATGAATAATAATTGCTTGCTTAAGAACATTTTAGTGGTGATGTGCAGCACTGGGGAGGACACACATTGAGTGCTGGGTTCAACTCTGGGGCCCTCACTCCAGGAAGGACATTGAGGGGCTGGAGCAGGTTCAGGGAAGGGTCTGGAGTAGAAGGCTGGGGAGGAGCAGCTGAGGGAGCTGGGGGTGGTTAGTGTGGTTAAGAGGAGGCTGAGGGCAGAGCTCCTTGCTCTCTGCAGCTCCCTGAGAGGAGGTTGGAGTTGGCTGAGGACCAACCTCTTCTCGCAGGTAACAAGTCATAGGATGAGGTGAGGGGGCCTCAGGCTGTCTCAGAGGAGGTTTATGTTGGATATTATGAAAAGTGTTTTCAGCAAAATGGTCATCCCTGGCACAGGCTGCCCAGGGAGGTGGTGGAGTCCCCATCCCTGGAGGTGTTTAAAAGATGTTGGGAGGAGGAGCTCAGGGATGTATTTTAACAGCTGTGTGCAGGAGGTGTTTGGTGCTTTTCAGTCTGGAGAAAACTGAGAGGGGATCTCATAAATGTTTATAAATATCTGAGGGCTGGGGGTCAGGAGTGGGGACAGGCTCTGCTCACTGCTCCCTGGGATAGGACAAGGAGCAATGGATGGAAGCTGCAGTACAGGGGGGTCCAGCTCAACACAAGGGGGAACTTCTTGACTGTAAGGGTCACAGAGCACTGCCACAGGCTGCCCAGAGAGGCTGTGGAGTCTCCTCCTTGGCTTTTGAGCCCTGTCTGGATGCCTCCCAGTGTGACCTGAGCTAGATTGTCTGGTCCTGCTCTGGTAGGGGGCTTGGACTCGACCTCTTGGGGTCCCTTCCAGCCCCTGGCATCCTGTGAGCCTGTGGTTGTGCTCAGTGGTGTTAAGGCATTTCCCAAGCAGGCTGTGCTGTGAAGGTTTCTGTCCTGCCACCCCAAGCTGGCGGCCAGAGGTAACATGGGTTGTGTGCCCTGCTTCTTTCTGCTGTCCTGGGTGCAGAATAAACCCCCCTGCACAGGAGCTGTGGTCCTTGGCTCATAAACTCCAACAGTGGAGGTGTTTGTGTGTGAGTGGTGGTCTTGCTGAGCCTGGCAGCTACTGCTCTCCTTCCTTCAGCTGTTCTGATGCATCACAGAGTTGTTTGGGGTAGAGAAGGCGTCCAAGAGCATCCAGTCCAAGCAGCAACCTAACAAGGGTTGGAGAAAGCCTCCAAGAGGATCCAGTCCAAGCAGCAACCTAACAAGGGTTGGAGAAGGCCTCCAAGAGGATCCAGTCCAAGCAGCAACCTAACAAGGGTTGGAGAAAGCCTCCAAGAGGATCCAGTCCAAGCAGCAACCTAACAAGGGTTGGAGAAGGCCTCCAAGAGGATCCAGTCCAAGCAGCAACCCAACATGGGTTGGAGAAGGCCTCCAAGAGCATGCAGTCCAAGCAGCAATCCAACCCCACCATGTCCCCAGGAACCATGGCCACAGGTTTCTTGAACACCTCCAGGGATGGGGACTCCACCACCTCCCTGGGCAGCCTGTGCCAATCCCTGACCACTCTCACAGCAAAGGAATTTTTCCTCTTCTCCAACATAACCCTCCCAGCAGAAACCTGAAGGCACTTCCTGCCTGTGTGTGGCTTACTGTGGACAGCTTTTTACTGCATCTGCAGCTCTTGGGCTGGGTGGTTCTGCATCTCTGCCTTGGCACAGCACTCAGGGTCAGGGCACTTGCAGAGGGCTGCCTGGTGTTAGTGGTGTGAAATGAACCTGGGCTCCAGGTGCTTCCTAGGAGCTTCCCTGTTGCTTTCCCTGAAGGCAGGCTGAGATCTTCATCCTGTGTAAGAGAAGACCTCTGCTGCCAGCCCCCTTGGTCATGAAGTGTTGAAAGTGAGCCTGAACCTTAAAGCCTTGGCATGGCTCCTGGGCTCATCCCCATCAAAATGAAGGATTTAGTTATGCTGCAGTGCCCTGGGTAGTGGATGCCCAGCTCAGAGGAAATTAACACCTTGGGGGCCATAAGGATTATTGCCCTGCCTGTGCTGGAGCAGTGTGAAGATAATGAATGATTAATTGAGCTCATACTTTGTACTTTACTTAATTGGTAGCAGTGTTTTGGCCATGCTGGCTGCTGGAGGAGTGTAACATTGGAGGATAAACTCATTGTGAGTCTACAAGAGGGAAGGGACAAGGAACAGAAAATGTCACACCTGGCCTATGTAGTTGGGCATTTCAGCTTTGGGACCCTCACTGCAAGAAGGATATTGAGGGGCTGGAGCAGGTCCGGGGAAGGGTCTGGAGGAGAGGGCTGGGGAGGAGCAGCTGAGGGAGCTGGGGCTGGTTAGTGTGGTTAAGAGGAGGCTGAGGGCAGAGCTCATTGCTCTCTGCAGCTCCCTGAGAGGAGGCTGCAGTGAGGTGGGATTGGTCTGTTCAACCAATTAATAAATAGGATGAGAGGAAATGGCCTCAAGATGCACTAAGGGAGGTTCAGGTTGGGTATTAGGAAGATTTCTTTTTTTCCATGAAAGGGTTCTCAAGGATTGGCACAGGCTGCCCGGGGAGGTGATGGAGTCCCCATCCCTGGAGGTGTTTCAGAGCTGTGTAGATGTGGTGCTGAGGGAGGTGGCTTAAACAAGGCCCTGTCAGTGTTGGGCCAATGACTGGACTCAACATCAGAGCTCTTTTCTAATTTGGGCACCTCTGTGGCTCTGATCATTGTAGGTGAAGTGGGAATAAGGGAAAGGGTCCTGCAGCAGGGCAGGGAAGGTGAGGAAGGTCTCTGTCTCTGGAGATAAGAGCTTGTGCTGCACCCATCTGCCTTCCCAGCTGAACCTTCAGCGCTTTTCTTGGCAGAATTTGCAGCTCCCTAGCACTGCTCAGTGCCTGAGGGTCTCAGCCCTGGAAAGAAGCTTTCCCAGCTGCCTCTCCTGCTCTCTGCCCCTTTGCAGGTGGATTTACTGCAGCCAGCTCCAGGCACTGGTACCTGCTGCTGTGCTGCTTCCTCCTCCTGGCACTGCTGCTCAGCTGCTCTGTGCCCTCGGTGGGTTGTTCATCCTTCTGCCCCTGTCCTCCGGGGGACAACTGGCCACAGTGAGTCCCTGTTAGCCACGAGGGTAGCTGCTGTAGCCTCTCTGTGTGTTGTGAAACAAGCTGCAGGGGCCGAGGGCAGCTGTGTGCTGCTCCCCTTGCGTGCAGCCAGGCAGAGGAGGCACAGCCAGACCTGCTGCAGCAGCCTGCCAGGTGGCATCGCACCCTCCTTTCACAGAGGAGGGGCACAGAGCTCTGCTGCTGCTCGCTGTGCTGCGGGGACAGAGCTGAGGAGCTACCACAGTGCCTTTTCTCCCTTCCTGATGGCAGGAGAAAGGGTACTGTAGTGCCTCACATCAGATAAGACCCTGGAAGAGGACCTGCCTGGGCTGTTCACCTCTTGTCTTGCCAGGTGAACCACCTTGGGATGGGGGTGTGGGAAGGAGCAGGTAACAGAATCCTGAAAGGGTTTTGATTGGGAAGGACCTTTTGACATCCTGTCCAAGGACTAACCCAGCATTGCCAACTGCTCTGCTGGACCACGGCAGAAGGAAGCAGAGCCCAACCCCACCTCACTGCAGAGAGCAATGAGCTCTGCCCTCAGCCTCCTCTTCTCCCCACTAACCACCCCCAGCTCCCTCAGCTGCTCCTCCCCAGCCCTCTCCTCCAGACCCTTCCCCACCTTTCTTGCCCTTCTCTGCACCTGCTCCAGCCCCTTAATGTCCCTCTTGAAGTGAGGGTCCCAAAGCTGAACCCAGCACTCAAGCTGTGACCTCCATTGCTGAGTCCAGGGACACAATCTCTGCCCTGCTCCTGCTCCCACACCATTGCTGATCCAGGCCAGGCTGCTGGTGCCCTTCTTGCCCACCTGGGCACACCTTGGCTCATCTCCAGCTGCTGTCACCAAGCACCCCCAGGTCCTTTTGCAGGTATGAGCTGCCCACAACCTCCCTGGGCACCTTCCTGGTGGAGATCTCCTGATCTCCACTCCCAGCTGGAGAGCTGCCACAAAGCTTCATGGCTTCCTGCAGTGCTTCTGCTGCCCAGGAGCAGCTTTGGCCTGGGAGATGCCCTCAGCAGATAGCCAGGGGCTGCCTGCTTTCTAGCAATGAGGAGTGGAGAAAAAATCTCTCAGGCTGGTGCTGTAATTAGTTTCTCCTTCAATTAACTCTTCTGTGAGCTCCTTGTCTTGTCTCCCTCGATGATGAACGCTTTGCAATTTATTGAAATGCTGCTTCTATAACAGGACCAATCTGCTCCAGCAGCTCCTCCTCCTCCTAGCCATCATCATCATCATCAACCTCAGCAAGGAGTGGCAGAGAGAGAGGGCTGGGCTTGTGCTGCCTTGCAAAGCCTTTTGTAGATCTTTATCTGCAGCA
>VWYK01035769.1:0-12756 GCA_013399775.1 Semnornis frantzii
GCACTCCCTTGGGCAGCCCTGGTCCACAAGGGATGAAACACTGCAGTGTTTGTATTAACATCTGTAATCTCTTATCACTGTGTGTGCAGGCACAGTGGCTATTTATGAAAGATAAATCTACAAGGGCTGCCTCAATACAGACTTATTGTTGAAGAACTTGTCTTGCCTAGATAAGGCAAACCAAAACAATGGGCCTAGCAGTTTCCATCTGAACAGTTTAATTATGTGGGCAAGAATCAGAGACTGCCTGAATGACTTTCAACTCTCTTCAAAATTGCTTTTCACAGAATCCACAGGAGCACTCGACACATGACCAGTAGTTAGGTTCTAATCTGAAACTCACTCACAGAAACATTAGAATTTCACAATATTGCTTCTCCTACAGTAAAACAAGAGCTAGATCCTCAAAAGGAGAACACAGAGGATGGCTGTTCCCAGGTGCACTTGTGGCCTGTTGATGGATGAAAATGGGAGCAAGTAAAAGTGACAATTTTTTAATTAGGTAATGTGACAACCTAGGTGCCATTGACCAGTAGAGTCAAGATCTTTGGGTCTACTACACCACTGCAAAAGTACATTTCTTCAGCAGGCAAGCAACCACTCTCCCTAAAACAAGTTCACAGATGTTCACAGGGCTGGAAGCCTTCAGCTATGAGGACAGGCTGAGCGAGTTGGGGTTCTTCAGCCTGCAGAAGAGGAGGCCCCAGGGAGACCTTCTGGTAGCCTTTCAGTGCTTAAAGGGTCAAGCAGAAAGCTGGGGACAGACTCTTGAGCAGGGCCTGTGTGACAGGACAAGGGGTGATAGTGTGAAACTAAAAGAGGTAAATTCAGTATGGAGAAGGGAGAAATGTTTGACACTGTGGATAGTAAGAGCCTGGCCCAGGTTGCCCAGAGAGGAGGAGATGCCCTATGCTCAGCACAGTTTCAGATCAGGTTGTTTGGGGCTCTAAGCAACCTGCTCTAGTTGCAGATGTCCCTTCTAACTGCAGGGGGGTTGAACTGCATAAGCTTTAAGTGTCCTTTCCCACCCAAACCAGTCTGGGATTCCCTGTTAGTATCTTGTATGACTTCATGTACAGCTCCATCTTGTAACTCCACGCCATCACCCCTTGGTGAGGCTTTTTGTCCTTTCTAACTCTATTGCAATCACAAACTCTGACTTTAAACTCATTTAGTAAATCCAGCTCACAGTCTTGGTTGCAATAACAACCAGGTGCCTGAAGAAACAAGTTAATTAAGACATTTAACCCTTCAGACAGGTAGATTTAGACCTGATCCGAGCACAAAGCGGGCTTTCAATTAATAACTCAAGTATGGGAATGCTGAAGCCAACATGCGCCCAGAAGCCTGCTCTGTGTCACCTGAGGTCACAAGCTTGTACAACAGCTGGTTTGCCTGTTCCTGTTTTTCTGGTTGAGCCTGTAGCATACTTATGCCTGTTTATATCAAAACAAACACAGTATGTAAAAGGTTAGTGGTCCCTGCTGCCAGAAATCCAGCTTCTGCATGTTTTTTTTTGTTTTTTTTTTTTCCCAATACATTCAGTGGTAACACTCCACTGAGTTTTCCACTTTTCATTCTTCTGTAGTGCAAGAGAGAACTAACTGGAAAGGGATTTAAAATTGATGGATTCAGTGCTTCCATAAAAAACAAAACAATTCAAACCTAGAAGCTTTTAAGTTGGAAGGAAAAAAATGACCAAACCACCCAGCCCCCATAAATCCTTTTGCTCCCTTTGGTTTTGTATTGGTTTAGAGCTTAACCTAAGGACATTGAGGGGCTGGAGCAGGTCCAGAGGGCAACAAAACTGGTAAAGGGCCTGGAGAATAGGTCTGGTGAGGGGCAGTTGAGGGTACTGGGGTTGTTCAGCCTGAGGAGGCAGCTGAGGGGAGACCACATTGCTCTCTACAACTCCCTGAAAAGTGGTTGCAGTCAAGTGAGGATCAGTTTCTTCTCTCAAGGAACAAGTAACAGGAGGAGAGGAAACAGCCCCAGGGGGGAGTTAGGTTGAACAGTTTCTTCCCCAAAAGGTTTGTCATGCCCTGGAAAGGCTCCCCAGGGGTGTGGCTGAGTCACTGTCCCTGGAGGAGTTTAAAAAAAACATGTAGATGTGGTGCTGAAGGACATGGTTAATCCTCCAACCTGGTAAAGGGATTTTAGGATTTCAGGATTCTACTCTGAAAATCATAATGACAAGTAGCAAAGTGCAGCACGTGAGAAAGCTAAGGCAGGAAGAGGGTTACTCTGTTTAGACATCTCTGAATTAAGGTTCTCACTAATCCTACGTAACTCCAACAATAAATGAACCCTACTGAGACAAGAACCTTTGCTAAAACACACTCTGGTAGTAGAACTAAGACACTCATCAAGAAGTGTTCCAATAAAGCCTGCTCAAGTTATGACCTGGGGCAAGGAGGAGGTTTATTTCCTGGCTTCAGGGTCTGTCTGTGATTGAGGTTTTTTGATTTGATTTTAGGGTTTGATGGGGTTTTAGATGCTTTATTTCATTCTCCAGACAAAGGTTCAGATAGAGACAGCTGTGCAAGAAGGGAGCGGAAACAAGGTAGGAAGAGCAAGACGGGTAGGTGGAACAGCAAGCAGGATTGTTTAAAATACATCAGATCAACTCTGAGACAAATAAGATTTTTTTTATTTTCACTGTAAGACTATGTAAAGATAGAATTCATTCACAGAATGGTTTTGGTTGGAAGGGACCTTAAAAATCATCCAGTTCCAACCCCCTGCCTTGGGCAGGGACACTTTCCACTTAATCAGGTTGCTCAAGGCCTCATTAAACCTGACCCTGAACACCTCCAGGGAGGGGGCATCCACAACCTCCCTGGGCAAGCTGTTCTATTGTCTCACTACCCTCATTGCAAAGAATGTATGGATGAGACAATTGGTAAGGAGAAATGCAAAGGACAAAGAGTTTAGAATTTTTGGGCAGGGAGGAGTAGAAATTCTCCAAATGTCTGTGATACAAAGGCCTGTAACAAGCTAAAAGCACTAAACCCAAGATTAAGTCTGTAGTGTTGACTTTCCCCACACACCCTTTCTGAAGCACAGTACCCAGCACAAGACCATGCACATGAACAGCAGCACAATTTGTCTTCCTTCCCCACGTACCTTTTTTTCTTGGTCTTCCTTTCTGCAGTACTTTCTCCAGCACTGATTAAGGGAAGAAATTAAAAAAAAAAAAAAAATTAATGCAGTTGGAAAATGTAATAAATAGTAGCAGAATGGAGTTGAGTTTAATATTACAAAATCTAGGTCCCATTGGCAGAAAGCTGCACTGCCCAGAGTTCACTTGGCAGCTATTTTCGGTCACCATTCAAAACAAAAAAACAGCAAGATCTACAAATCAGGAAAGGAAATCAGCAGCAATTCACCTCTAATCTTCTACGTTATTCAGGCTTTACTACTCTTCTTGGCATTCTCTTTCATATTATACAGAGGAGATTTTGAGGTGGGAAAGACAGAGGGGGAAAAAGGATACTCCAGAAGTTCTGTAGAAGCGTATTTAGTAATGACTTACAGACTGAAACAAAGGGGAAAACACTCAATTAGGCTGCAGCTTTCCCCAGGCATTGCTGTCGAGTACCAAAAGCCCCAGAATAATCTATTTATAATCACAGAATGGCTGGGGTTGGAAGGGATCTCCAAAGGTCATCCAGTCTAACCCTCTCACAGTGAGCAGAGACATCCTTCAACTAGATCAGGGTGCTCGGGGCGGGCAGTGGATGAGAAGCTGGACATGAGCCAGCAATGGGCACTTGCAGTCCCGAAGGCCAGTGGCATCCTGGGCGGTATCAAAAGCAGCATGGCCAGCACATGGAGAAGTGATTCTGCCCCTCTGCTCTGGTAAGACCTCACTTGGACTGCTGTGTCCAGCTCTAGAGCCCTCACAGGAAAGAATATGGAGCTGCTGGAGTGGGTCCAGAGGAGGGCTACAAAAAGGATCAGGGGGCTGGAACATCTCTGCTACAAGGACAGGCTGAGGGAGCTGGGACTGTTCAGCCTGGAGAAGAGAAGCCTCTAGGGAGACCTCATAGTGGCCTTCCAGTACCTGAAGGGGGCCTACAAGAAGGCTGTAGAGAGACTTTACAAATGTCTTCAGTGACAGGATGAGAAGCAATGGTTTGAAATTAAAGAGGAGATTTAGATTGGATATTGGGAACAAGCTCTTTACCATGAGGGTACTGGAACACTGCAACAGGTTGCCCAGGGAGGTAACTGAGGCCCGTCCCTGGAGATATCCAAGGTCAGGTTGGATAAGGCTCTGAGCAACCTGATCTAGTGGAGGATGTCCCTGCTGACTGCAGGGGGGTTGGACCGGATGACCAAGGAGCACTTTTCCAACCAAAACGATGCCGTGATTCCTCCAGTGCTGCTGCTTACTGTTAATATTGGTATTAGTAGCCCCACTGCAGGCAACCAGATGTTTCAAGGGTAGAAGTCACTGAATTAAGCAGAATTAGAGCTCCTTTCAGAAGGCAGGACCCGACTCGGTATGCAACCGCGGCTGCCGTGACACAGGCCTGTGCTTCCCCCTAGCGTTTAACGTGTGGATAGCTATAGGAAGTCACACAAGGGAGAGGGGACAGTCCCCTGCAGATGAAACGAATCTGTCTCACCACATCTGGCCTTTTTTTATTTTGGCACCACGATGTCTTCAGAACCATAAATAAGATCTGGCCATCCTGGGTTTGGTTGGATGCAGCAAACTCACTGAGGAGTAAGTGTTTTGGTACCTTCCCTCCCAACTCCTACTCCAGGCTGGACAAGCTGTGGGCTTTCCTGACCTCCCTAATGTACAGAATTGTAGGCTCAGCATTAGGCAAAAAGAAGGATCCTGGAACAACTGCTGAAATGAGTTAAGTGCTGGAAAATCCTGGCTGTGGTTGTCCAGAAGTAAATATTAAACTTACTAGCCTATGTTTGCCTCCTAGGTAATGATTTACTGTTAGATCGTTAAAGATTGTGATAAAAATACTGGGAAGCAGGCCTGTAGGAGACCAAACTTCTTTACAGCTGAGAAATAACTTTCCCAAGTAAGCTATGCAAAAGTGAAAGTGTGACCTAGGAGGTTGTTCTTTGCATGAAGAATAAGCTTCCTTCTTGGAAGTGCAGTGGTGACATCTGAGGAGCCAGACACCTCCTGGTACAGTTAAGGAGCTTCAAAGAGCTTATGATTATATAAGCAGTGTGAATCCAGCCCAATTTAACCAGGATTAAGCACTGTTCCCATCCAGGGATTATTTAGGTGTCCTTTTACCAGGTGACTTTTCATATCACACACTGCTCATGCTGCAGACTGTCCGTTTTCCAGCTCAAAAACCAGGACAGGTACTAGACAGTCCTGCACCTCCTGTATCAAGTTATTCCATGCACAGACTCAACACAATAACCAGGCAACAAACAATCTGAAGGGTGACCACTGGCTGGATAAGGAACTGGCTGCATGGCTACAGTTATGAGAGTTGCAGCCAACAGCTCCATGTCCAAATGAAGAGCATTAGCAAGTCAGGGGTCAGTGCTGGGACCAGTGCTGTTTAACATCTTTGTCAGCAACAGGGACAGTGGCACTGAGGCACCCTCAGCAAGCTTGCAGATGACACCAAGCTGTATGGTCTGGTTAACACACTGGAGGGAAGAGATCCATACAGTGTGACTTGGACAGGCTGGAAAGGTGGGCCCATAGCAGTTTCATAAAGTAGGAGGCCAAGTGCAAGGCCCTACACCTGGGCTGGGGTAATCCCAAGAACAAATCCAGACTGGGCAAGGAGTGGTTCAAGACTGATCTTGAGGAGAAGGACTTAAGAATGTCAGTTGATGACAAACTCACCATGAGCCAGAAATGGTCACTAGCAGCCCAGAAGGCAGCTGTGTGCAGGGCTGCATCAAAAGCACTGTGACTAGCAGGACAGGGAGAGGATTCTCCCCCTCTGCTCTACTGAGACTCCTGGATGCAGTGCTCCAGATGTTCTGGTGCTTCCAGCATAAGAACATGAAACTGCTGGAATAGGTCCAGGGGAGGTCAAAGATAAGATGGCTGAAGAACCTCCCATGTGGGGACAGGCTGAGAGAGTTGGGGCTGTTCAGCCTGGAGAAGAGTCCAGGGAGACCTTGAAGAAGCCTTCAGTATCTGGAGACAGCCTACAAAAAAGCTGGGGGAGGGACTTTGCAGGCCTGTAGTGACAGGACGAGGGCCAATGGCTTTGAGCTGGAAGAGCAAGAAGAAATTCCTTATAGTGAGAGTGGTAAGACACTGGCACAGGTTGTCCAAGGAGGTTGTGGATGCCTCCTCCCTGGAGGTGTTCAAGGCCAGGCTGGATGGGCCCTTGAGCAACCTGCTCTAGTGGAAGGTGTCCCTGCCCCTGGCAGTGGGCTGGAATTAGATGATCTTTAAGGTCTATTCCAACCCAAACCATTCTGTGAATCTATGAAATTTCACCCTCAGTTCAGTATCCTTCAACATTAACTTGCAGAATTCAACAGAAATTGGGCAGAGAAGAAACAAGGAAACAACTGAGTCTCTGTTCTCTGTCCTAAGTCTTGAGCTTCTGAAGAGATCTACAAAATTGTCTCCAAAGGGAGCAAGTTTTATAGCCTAAGCACTCCTGATTTCTTGTTTGCAACACCAGGGTATTACAGTTGCTTCAGAATTACTCACTGGATCTAGATTAATTTAAAAATCAAATATTTTATGTCACTCCTAACACAAGCTAATGGGCTTCCACTTAGGGCAGTATTTCAGCACTGATTCATGCTGTTGCTGAAGCTGCTGACAAAGCCACACCAGACCTCTCTGCCTGAAGTCACCACCCATTTTCTCTCCCCATTAAGATAACATTAAGGTGTGACCAACTCTTCCATAACTCACATCCTGGCAGCAGGAGGGACGTACAGCCAATAGGCTGAGCTGCAAGTGGCAACAACAGCAATGCCCCAAATCCTCATCAGCTTGAGCTGCAGTGGCTGTAAGCAATGCTGTGCCCCACAGCACAGCTGAGGCAACACCTCTCCAGCTGCCACAACCAAATTTGAGTTGCAGTGGCAGACAGGAGACTCATATGTCAGAATTTCAGAGAATACCACTGTGCTATATTAGTTTTATGTCAGAGGAAGTTGAAGCATTTATTAAACATGAGCCAGCAATGGGCACTTAACAGCCCAGAAGGCAAACAGCATCCTGGACTGCATCTAAAGCAGCATGGCCAGCACATGGAGAGAGGAGATTCTGCCCCTCTGCTCTGGTGAGACCTCACCTGGAATGCTGTGTCCACCTCTGGAGCCCTCAACACAGGAGACAAACTTAATGAAGTGGGTCCAGAGGAGACCATGAAGATGATCAGGGGGCTAGAGCATTTCTGATAAGAGAACACTGAGGGAGTTGGGGTTGTTCAGTCTGGAGAATAGAAGGCTCCGGGGAGACCAAATAGCAGCCTTCCAGTTCCTGAAGGGAACCTACAAGAAGTCTGCAGAGGGACTGTTTACAAAGTGCAGTGACAGAATGAAAGGTAATGGTTTAAAAGCTCTGGAGAGACCTTAGAGCAGACTTCTAGTACTTGAAGGGGGCTTCAGGAAGGCTGGGGAGGGACTTTTTGTAAAGACATGGAGTGACAGGAAGAGAGGTTCGAACTTGAGAAATCTGGATTTATATCAGACATTAGAAGGGAATTCTTCCCCATGCGGGTGGCGAGGCACTGGAACAGGTTGCCCAGAGAAGCTGTGGAGGCTCCAAATCTGTAAATGTCCAAGTCCAGGTTGGATGGGGCCTTGAGCAACCTGGTCTAGCAGATGGTGTCCCTGCCCATGGCAGGAGGTTGGAACTGGTTGATCTTGAAGGTCCCAACCAACCCAAACCAATCCGTAATGATGATTCTATTCCATTCCAAACAAGGCTTAAATTATTTTAACTCTGACTTAGGGCACTCTTTTTTGTTTCAAATAGGCCAAAAAAGGTGCATTTCAGACAATTAGTTGTTAGTGAACAACACTTTAATTCTGTGGGACCCAAGTGTCCATATTCCACCTCCCCCACAAACCAGCTCTAATATTAAAGAAACACCAGACAGTCTGGAAGATGACAGCAGACAGTCTAGGACATGCTCTTTCAAATCCCCATTTTCATTCTGCCAACCTTACCTTTGCTGCAGCAATAGTTGTTTTTCCTTTTCTTTCAGAATTTTTGCTAGCTGAGCTGTCCTTGAAGGTCTGTGCAGGTATTTCCTCTTCCCTTTACATTCATATGTCCAATGTCCAAACTCCAAACATTTCTGACACCTTACATGCTGTTTGTTTGCCTCCCTGTGAAATGAAGAATTAAGTGACTGAGTCCAAGCCTGCTCTCCCTATTGAAAAACACAAATTAATTAATTTTGATCACACAGATTGATGTAGTTAAAAGCAGACATTCATGGCAGCTTTGGCTATTTCACATCTCAAAGGAGGAAATGAACAGTAACAGAATTTAGGCAAACACTTTTCCATTTATTAAAACACTCTCATATCAACTGACAGCACAGAGACAATTCTCTATTCCAGAGCTTCAGCTTAAGTCATCTTCTGCTAAATGCTTACCTACTGCCATCAGCTGTCACCAAACTCATCAACCACACCTGAATTTCACTTCTAGTTTTATACCAGTGCCTATGTGCAGCCTCCCCACACTCTTAGATTCTGAGCAGGCAGCAAATGGAGGGAGGGGATTATGCCCCTCTGGTCCATTCTGCTAAGACCCCACCAGGGCCAGCTCTGGAGTCCTCAGCACAGCAGAGACATGGACCTGTAGAGCAAAGCCAAAAGAGGCCACAGCAATGATTGGAGGGCTGGAAGCCCTCGGCTGTGAGGCTAGGCTGAGAGAACCTAGAGAAGAGAAGGCTCCAGGGAGACCTTAAAGCAGCACTCCAGAATCTGAAGTGGGCTCCAGGAGATGTGGAAAGGGACTTTGTACAAAGGCAAAGAGTGACAGGATGAGGAGTGATGGCTTCAAACTGGAAGAAGCTGGATTTAGATGAGACATTAGGAGGAAATTATTTGCCATGAAAGTAGTGAAACAATAGAACAGGTTGCCCAGAGAAGTTGTGGAGGCTCCAAGCCTAGAAGTGTTCAAGGCCAGGTTGGATGGAGCCTTGAGCAACCTGGTCTAGCAGGACATATCCCAGCCTATGGCAGGAATTTGGAACTAGAGGGATCTTCAGGGTCCCTTCCGATCAAAACCAGTCTGTGATTCCTCTCATTTAGGTATTGTAAACAACTTAATTTGAAAATTCTACTAGGATCATTCTATACCAGTGAACGAGGATGAATCCCGTCACCAAAATCACATCTTGATCAACTTAACTGGTGCAGCTTTAGCATCAAAGGATACCACTGTACAGAAGTTCCTGGGAATGATTCTGCTGCATATAATTTGCTACCAACCAATAACTGCTTGTGGTTCTGGCTTGTTTCAGGTAAGTAATTGGAATTATGGCTCAGAACTCAGCCGGCAAAAAGCAGGTAGCTTCATTTCCACATCCTAGGATTTAACAGTCAATTACCAAACTGCCAAATTCTCACCAAGAGCCCAGGACCTTCATGAATCAGAGAGAGAGGAGCAACTAGGAGCAGGGTTGTAGCTTATCTCAGTTTCCTGATTCACAAAAGCCTGACAGAAGGTTTATCTCAAGAACAATCAGATTCCTGCTCTCTTTGTGCAGTGTAAATCAAGCCAGACACTGCACCATCCAAACACTTGGACATTTCACAGCCACTTTCAGTTCTCACACTGGTAAAATTCTTGGGTAATTTTAGTAGCCAGTTAAGGGAGAACACTTGTATTTTTATGCTCTAGCTCTTACTCTGCTGTTGGGAAGCTTTGCAAAGGCTGGTTTGTTATCACCTCATGGACACACTCCTCCTCTGCAAATAAGGAGACTCACAAAGTGATCAAGGGACTTGCTCAAGGTCACAATCACAAAGCAGCTGTGGAGCCCGGGCTGAAATCACAGCTTGGTCAGCACAGTTTACTGCAGCTGCAGTAACTCATTTCCACTTTCCATCATGTTTTCCAAACATGAAGATACTAATTTTTCAAGGCTAGTTCATCTAAACTATCAGAGGGTAACAGCCCTGGCTGAATGAGGAGGCAGCTCCTTGACTGTTCATTTAGTACTTAGAGACCATGAAGTGACAAAGCAGTAGTGTTTTGCTCTCAAAAAGAGTGCTGATTTTCAAGGCCAGATGTGAATTGCTTCTCTCTTCACCTTTTTTTACAGTTCTGCTGTAATGTGAAGGGAACCTTGAGGGTAGATTTAGACTGCACATTAGGAAGAAATTCTTCATAGTGAGGGTGACGAGACACTGTAACAAGTTGTCCAGAGAGGTCCTGGAGGTGCTAAAGGCCAGACTGGATGGGGCCTCGAGCAACCTGGTCAAGTGGAAGATGGCCCTGTCTATGGTTGGGACTGGAGGATTTTTAAGATCCTTTACAGTTCAAATCATTCCATGAATGTATAAATCTTGTTCTGAACACTTTGTCAATGCAGAGCATTTGGCTTCACAGACCAGCCTTAGAAATACTAATCTAAGCCAGCACTAGAAAATTGATTAAGCTTGCAACCTGTGCTGCACAATTAACCCAGTCTTGAATGGGAAACAGTATGTCTACTAATGAACAAAAACTCCAGTATCTTTGAATGATTTGCTTTGGCTTAGCCTTGGCCTTCTGGCTCTGCCACAAGAGCAACATAAAAGAAGCATGAGAATACTCCCTCCTCTTCATCAACACACAACTCCCAAAAGTGGAGGTTTTTTCTAAGCCAAACCAGCCCAGAGCTGTCTCCACAAGAACAGAATGGATGTTTAAAGTAAGAATAACCCCACACAGTATTTCCAGGGTTTTAGTACTACTCTTGTGACCAAGACAGGCAATTCTATCCTAGCTAGAAAGATGAGGATTAAGCCCTAAAAGCAATATAAGTAGTTGCCAGGAAACAGATCAGAATAGCCCAGCAGCTACAGGTCATAGAATCATAGAACGGTAAGGTTGGAAGGGACCTCAAGGATCATCTAGTTCTAACCCCCTGCCATAGGCAGGGACACCTCCCACTAGAATAGGCCACTCAAGGCCTCATCCAGCCTGGCCTTGAACACCTCCAGGGAGGGAGCAGCCACAACCTCCCTGGGCAACCTGTGCAAGCATCTCACCACCCTCACTGTAAAGAACTTCCTCCTAACATCCAGTTTCAATCTCCCCTCTGCCAGTTCAAGCCCATTGCCCCTCATCCTGTCATTACAAGACCTTGTCAACAGTCCCTCCCCAGCCTTCCTGTAGTGCCCCTTCAGATACTGGAAGGCTACTATAAGGTCTCCTCAAAGCCTTCTCTTCTCCAGGCTGAAGAGCCCCAACTCTCTCAGCCTGTCCTCATAGGAGAGCTGTTCCAGCCCTCTGAGTCTATAAATACCACATCAGCACTAACAGGTTTTGCTTGTAACAAAAAGCAAGAGTGAAGTAATCTTTTATCGGCACACTCTAGAGGACATCAACACAGCACAGACTGATCAAACAGAGACATAGCAAGAAATTCCTTGACTCATGAGCATCTTGTATTCCCCGAGTACTCTGAAATTCCAAATTCCTTTCCGGTTTTTCAATGGGAAGTGGTTTTAGTAAGCAATAAAAAGGCAAGAGAACCCAGCAGTCATACATATTTTATCCAACTCCTACAACCAGCTAAAAAACCTCAAACATATTCAAAAAATTAAAACATCAGAAAAAAAAATATGCTAAGGGGAAAAAAAATACATTAAAAGCCAATGCAAGTAATAAATGAGAAAGGAACATTGTACTTAACATAAACAAGCAAAAGTGTTAACTTTCCCTCATTTCAGTGTTTGTCAATCAGATGCCTTCGGTATTAAGAGAATTACTTGTTTGCAGTATCCCAGTCTGGCTAAATATTTGCTTTGTTTTTGCCTTACTTTCACTGTTCTGTAAACTAGACATGAACCTATAAGTTATTTTTCCTCACTTTGCTGAAATTCTACAGCGAAGATCAGTCAACACCTGCATCACAAGATACTACACACCTCACAAAAAACTATGGCATGCAGACACCTTTAGGATACTCCTTCCCAAAACGCTGCTCACTAATGCCAACAACACAGGTGACGTTTTAAAAGCCTTCCTCTCCTTTTCCACAATCCCGCTTCCTCTCTATTTCACCACCGCCACCTCACTAGCCGGCTCACTCCAGATCTCTTTCGGAGTGATTTTCGCAGAGCACCTACGAGAAGGCTGCTCTATGCCACTAGAAACTGCGGACACTAGTCCTGCCCCTGGCCCAAACCCCGCTCCTTCGGAGCTCGCTACGGCCTCTCCCCAGCACTCTCAAGGCGCTGCCCGTCCAGGCCTCTCCTCGCTCCGGCTGGTCTGGGGACGCGCCCCGCTCTGCACAGCGGGATCTCTCCCGCGCTACCCTACACCAGAAGCCCGCCGCACTTACGCCCGCCTCCGAGCGATGAGGCGATGCATGGGAGTCGCCATCTTAACGCCGAGGCCGGAAGTGAGGCGCGGGCCGCGCTGCATGCCGGGCCATGGCGCCCGCTGCCACCTCCCATTGGAGGTCGGGGGTGGGGGGGGTACTGTGAGGGTAAACCCTCCTGAGGAGGCGCTGTGGGAGTTACGTGCTCCGGCTCCGCCGACTCCCGCCGCTTCTCCCGCTGCCTCCCGCGTTGTCATGGCACCGGCGGGGCGGGAGAGCGCGGGCT